>ML809254.1:82079-112234 GCA_009831015.1 Picea engelmannii | reverse complement strand
TACATAGCTCCAAGTTTTATGAAAAAAAGATACCTCAGTTGGCCAAAAAGAGCCATCATATTCTTTTTTAGTGTATGAATCAGTACCCTTACAGGCTGCCACCATCCCTCTATTATGATATTTCAAGGATAATCCCTCTGTTCTGCCATTTTTAGTGTATGAATTTGTACCCTTACAAGATGCCAACATCCCTTTGTTATGCTATTTCAAGGACAATCCCTCTGTTCTGCCACCATCTGTCTATTATGTTCTTTCAAGAAAAAGCACCATAATAATAAGAATCGCATTAATTTGCATGATCAAGACATTCCTCCTCCTTTGCTTCATCAAATATCACTTGTGAAGTTGCTTTGAGAGAGTTTATATAATGTTAGGTTAGTTGTTCTCAGGTTCTGAATCTAGAATTTACATGATTTGAATCTGGGCTTGACTGATTTCTATTAATATTTTTAGAGCATTTGAATATTGACTTTTTAAATGTATGGCCAGTGATATGTTACCTAATGGAAAATAGTCATTTATATTAACATTTTAATCATATTCATAGCATCTGAGATGCTGAGAAGTGCAGAAATTTAGTTTAGTTTCTGCGGTAATGCAAAATGACTAATTTTTCCACTCTGTCATTGTTCTGCGGTAATGTTATTTTTACTTTAGTAGTGCTTTATATCTAATCTTTGGTTCCAATCTGTAGGACTTTGATCAATAAAACTATGACTAACATGTGTTTTTTGAGATATTAGAAATATCTTAGGTATTATTTTGCCTGGACAACAAGTCAATATGTTCATAAAATCTGGCCATCTCTTTTGACTCATCAATCCTAAGGAGAGCAATGACTTTTCCACTGTATCCTTGGCATTTAAAATGTCTAACTGGAATTCAATTGAATAGCATACTCCGAAAGGGGGATATAGCTATTGTGTTTCAGTGTTTTCCATGTTTGTTACATAAAATAGCTTGTGTTTGATCTCTAATTTTAACTGTCATGATCTTGAAAACTATAATCATTGTAATTAACAAATTTCCTCTAAATGTTATATTCACTTTAACATGCAGTCACTAAGCAGGAATGTGCTTTCAACCATAAACTACAATATAATTCTATTTTTTTAGTTCAGTAAACACCTGGACTGGAATTTTTCAGGTTGTTTTGTGTGGAGCATGTGATGAAGAATGGAAAACAACTTATTTTCCTGGTATTTGAGTATTTGGACACAGATATGAACAAATTCATAGACACTCATCGACAAAGTGTCAATGCTGCTACTCTACCATAGAAAACTATTCAAGTGTTTTTTTTCACTTAGTCTATGTGTGCTTTCATTCTTAATATTGCATTGTATTTGGCAGTTTTTCAAAGGAAGGGATCTCATTTCTGCATGCGGTTTTCGGTGTGCATAGTTTCATGTATCAACTACACCAAGGATTAGCTCATTTTCACAGCCATGGATTTATGCACATGTGATGCTTGATGATATGTTCAAATTATAGTTTCAACTTCCCTTTTGGGTTCATTTACACTATCTTATAACATAACACATCATTAGGAACCATAAGCTATCAATTTAAGCATATAAAGTTGCGATGTTCTCTGAGTTTAAATTACTAAGACAGTTAAAGATTGATTCATTCGTTTGACAATCAATGTATTCCATTGGATTAGGAATTTAATCTAGTCCCCAATAGAACTTATCATTGAGATTATCCAACTTATATTTGGTCATGGTGATCCTTTGTAGGAATACAAGTTTTATTTGTTTCTACTCCCACCTATATGAACATCAAGGTGAAAGGAACTATAACACCCCGAGTTTCAAACCCCCATTTTAAATAATGTATTTTTACAATGTTGAGAGGCCAGAGTTCCCAAACAATTATTAAAAGGCCATTGTTCCCAAGAAATGTAATGTTTTGATCATTATTAATAATACATACATCGTTGGTTGCTAGATGGACAAGGACTAGAGTTATAGAGGGATATGATTCCACAAGAGAGGGGGCTTGAGGAGATAAATGTTTATTTCCTATTTTAATTACCCTTTGGTATAAGGGGGTGGATCAGTTACATGGGATTCTTGGGGAAGGCCAGGAGGTTCTTGATTCCCGCCCCCCACCCGCCCTGAATTACTTAAACCCACCTATGGTCTGATGGGGGGCTCATTTGATAACTCGTCGCTCATTTTTTCCTGTTCACTCCTTCATTCACTTACTCATTCATTCATTCCATTTTTACCTATCACCCATTCATCCATCCTCATCTGCATCTTGGCTTGGGAAAGGGAACCGAACTGTTGAATATTAGTCATTGTATTGTTGGTTGTAGTGGTCATTGGTGTGATCCAGCCATGACTAGAGGCTTGCATGTATGAGATGCATTGGCCTATGTCTAGCATTGTTCACAGTTGCAAGTCATAAGAGTTCCAGCATTAAGATTATGGACTAGTTGCGTTGGAGCCCAAAATAAGGAGAATGTTTCCTGAGGGACTGCGTGGCAGAGAAGGGTGGAGGTCCATTCTCTCGGGTGGTGCAAGATGGGTAGAAGAGAGATGGGTACTTGGATTGTTGTGAGTGCTAAAAATTCTATGGGATCTTGAGTGTTGACTGGTTTGGGAAGCCAAGTAACACTCTGGAACCTCCTTTGTGGATTCATAGCCCTGGCTCGAGGGTGACACTATTGTTGAGATTTGGAACAGTAGCGTCTACAGTTGGGTGGAACGTCCTTGGTCTGTAGCCAATTGGTGTCTTATTTTATAAAGATAAGTGCTCTCTATTATGGTATTATCTACCTGTATATGAATGTATTATGTTGTGTATTTAATTAATTTTTAATTGAATATTTAGAACATGCATGCTTGGTGGTTATTGTTGTTCATGTCATTAAATCCTTTTCTTTTATGCATCGTTATTAATTTAAAAAGGGTATTGGTAAAAGAAAGAATTCCAAGGGTGGGCTTGAAGGTGGCGTACCCCAGCCTATGGGTCGAGTACATTACAGTTTGGTATCAGAGCTTCTGGTTGAAACATCGGGCCGGTATGGGCCGGGTCTGTGAGTCTTGTGATCGAGATCGAATTATGACCGTGAAGTTGAAAATCTCAGGAGGAATGGTGTTGCGAAATCTATGCAGAATCTAGAACGTCAGAGGTCCTTTGTAAGGGTTCAAAGGTTTGTGACAGTCCCCTTTGAATTTGGGAGTGATCGCCACTGTGGGATCAAGAGAGATCTGGGATCATTGGATCGGAGGGCAGGTGAAAAACGATCGCTCGATGAAAGAGAGGAAAATTTTGAGTCACAACCGTCAGATCCCATTGGAGAGAGAGATTGACATCCAGGAGGCATTGCGGGGAACCAAGTTGCATGGGAGTTAATTTCCCAAGGCGGTCCCGCAATCCAAACCATGGTTTCACTGAGGGGTTACGTGTCAGCATCAGAAGAATTGGGGAGCGAAAGGTGGGTTACTCCAAACTGTCGATGTGTTCCCCCACAAATTGAAAGGAATTAAGTGATGTGACATGTTAGTGATTGAACATAGAAACTCCGAAGAGTCGAAGTAGATTCATACAGTTGATCTATGCAGCAGTATCTCCCAATGTCCTGAAGTTCGGGGTTAATACAGACCGTTTGATAAGGGAGACACATGTCGGTAGATTGGCCAGTTCGGGAATTCGTAGTTTGGGAGAATTGTAAGTTCTCTAGTGTGGAAACTCCCAAAGCCTGAAGAGCCAAAGTGGTGGGGCACAATGATGTCACCTAGAGGTGATGTGGACTCTAGAATTTCGAAGTGACGTGGCTTGCGAATGTCACATGGGATGTGTGTCATGTGTCAATGAGTTTTTAACATGTGGAGGATTGAAATGTTAGTTAGAACGTGACACATGTCACCTGCCTGATTGGGCCATGTGTTTGCTTCTAGTATTTCACCATGCGGTGACAAATCATGCAGTCTGAAGACTAGGCACTTCAGAGGAAAAAGATGTGACAATTGGTGTTGTGTCGAGAAATTCCAAAGAGTCGAAGAGATTCACAGTTGTTGATCTATAAGAGACATGCATCGATGGATCATCGACTTCGGTTGAAAGCACTACGGAAGAAAGCGAAGGTGGAGAGTTTGAAACTCCCGAAGCCCAAAGAGCCAAAGTGATTTATAGTCATGGATCTGTGGGAGGACACGCGTCGACAGATTGTGAACTCCGGGTAAAAGAGTTCCGGGAGGAAGCAAGCGGGGGAAGTTGAGACTTTCGAAGGCTGGAGTCCCGAAGTGGATCTCGATCGTTCATCGTGAATAAGGACGAGGACCATTGATCTGGTCCTGGCTAAAGGTTTTGAAGTCCCAAAGTCTTGAAGCTCTAGATAAGTGCTTTTTCAGCTAAGAACAGGGTTGTGACCATGGTCACATGCAGTTGAGAGCTGAGGGAAGATGAGATAATGGTCGAATTGGTTGTTTCGAGACAGAAAAGCGCCAGCAAGGATTTAGTCACGGTTTCTAGTCATGGTCACCTGGGAAGGTGGTTTGAAAGAAGCGTTTGTGCAGAATTGAATTCTGTATCGGCTAAAGGATAACATGGAATTGTTATATGATGCAGATTGACACATCTATGTTCTTCTTGAATTGAAAATTAAAAGGACCTGTAACATGGTTTGACAAATTTTGTTATCATGTGCATAATTCTAACAAAATGGTCACTTGCACATTTTGCAGAATTAAGGGGTTTAATCATATCAACTAAGAATGCGTATTTAATAAATGGAAGAAGGAGAGCGAGCCTCCATCCATGATAAGGAGGTTGAAGGCCAAAATACCAGAGTTGGTAATGGAGAGACAAAGTCCAATGGACGTAAGGGGAAACGAGAGCAGGAAACATTAATATAAATTGTAAGAAGCCTGAAAATAGAAGTGCAGAACTGCAAAGAAGATAATGAGAGACTGATGAGAGAGAAAAGTCAGATAAATGATCTAGTGTTGCAGAGCTTAAATTAGTTGCAGATTCAAACGAAGAAGGGATCAAACTCAAAACAAGAGGAAGAAGGTAGGTTTCGTGAAAGAACAGAGGATCGTGAAAGAGATGGTTATTCGAGAAGTGCCAGCAGAAATCATAGACACCACTCGCCTCCTTACTCAGAAAGAAGGTTTCATGCATCGGAAGATCCCATAATCAGTCCAAAGGTGTCTCATGTTAGGCACCAGAGAAGGATACAGTAAGTGGACAGTTTGCAAGGAGATTTGAGGAAGCTTAAGCCACCCTCCTTTGATGGTGAAAGAGAAAGGGAAGATGATGTCGAAGCATGGTTTCTTGGACTCAGGAGATATTTTCAGTTTCATAACTATTCTTCAAACTTAGAAGCTAGGATTTCCACCTACTGACGCAGACCCCTACCTCAGTAGAGTCCTCTAACCTCCCAGTCTACGGATCTTCAACTCCTTAGAGCCGAAATGGTTCCTTTGGTTCCCTGCTGAAACCTTCAACACATATAACCACAGGTACTTTTTAGAAGTTGCGTATGTGCGAACAAGCGCTAGAATCAAGCCTCCACTCCATGTGACCACCATCATGACCACAACCTTAACCTCAAAAGGGCACATCGTGTCTCGCAATTTCGGGACTCTTGCTACAATGCACCCCCACTACTCTAATGCCCGAAACCTCGAAAAGGGCTAACAGTCCTTGGCTCCTCCCTTAAACTCTCCTCTGATGTGACCTTCGCGGAAACCTGGGGCCCAGCCTTCATACGCGTCAGGATTTCATGTATCGGGGGTTGGTGAAATAGTTACCACTCCTTCCCCGAAATGCGAACTCACAATGAATTCGTGGATCAACGGTCCTCGTCTCTCCCATGATCCGACATTCCATGTTCCTCCTTCGTGAATTGGGATTTCGCGACTTGGGATTTCCAAGTTATAACCTCTCCCACACTTTCGACTCCCGAAATGCCAAAAATTCAAGGCACCAAATCAATGAACCTCGTTCCCTTAGATCTAGGGCCACTATCCTTCCTGATATTTTTTATGTTGAAAGGCACTCAGTCTTATCCTCTCCGCTAATCTACTATATCCAACGGTCCACGGAAAATTAGTGTTCTCCCTCCGATAATTTCAATCGTTTGTTCAGGCTCTCAATGCTTCCTCACCAAACAACTCAGTGTCTTTCCTTCCTGAGCTTGACTTCTGCTAGGTGACTTCAACCCTCATCCTCCTTCGAACTCTTCAAAGTCTCTATCCCTCTTGAGTTTGGTTCTTGCAGCAACCTCAAGGCTTCTAAGGAATTCTTGCATGCACTCCTTGCAACATTCACAACAACCTTTGGTTATTGAACAACTTCAAACTCCTTGCACTCCTTGCGATGGAATTATTCAACCACTCACCTGGGTTGGAAAAGTCTAAGACTTCAACCTGGCATGTGCACACCTTACACGGCTCTGTGCTACACTTGCTCTCTGCAGGTATAAGAACAACTATATCTCTCTTGAGATTTTCTCCTGAGGTAAAAATCAGAGTCTGGTCAACGCACTCCTTGCAGGAATTCTAAGGACAAGTAGAAATTGAAACTTATCCTCCCCCTCTCTCAGACCTCATACATTAAACATGAAATCATAAACATAAAGCATTGAAACAAATGCATAACAAAGTATATAAGAGAACTGTAAACATACCATTCAATAGATGAAAACTGTAACCATAACAACACCATGAAATTGGATCAAAGCCTTCTTATATTAATTCAAGTGCTTATGTACATTGTCTCTATAGCAACAACTATCTACTCATACAAATTCTACAATCTATCTTCTTCTTTGTTCTCCTATGCTTTCTTGTTCTACTCTTACAATGAGAATTATTCTACAACACAATACATATGAGGGAGCTTTCTAGAGTTTTCCCTCCTACAGTTCTAAGCTATCTAATCGATTTAAAGACTACAACTACTTTACATTTAATACATTAAATGCCTCCAACGGATAGATGAGAGCTACGCTCAAGATCTGTGTTACAATACCCAAAACATTTAAGGATAATTACATATCTTCAGATATTACATTAATGTCTCATCTTTCAAATTTCAAAATGCGTGTTGGTGCATATCCAGTTGTTCCCCACTTGCGCATGCTTGCGATGCTCCTGCATCATACTCCTCTGGCTGAAAAATTCATGGACTCCTGTTCATGAGCTCTTGCACCGTCTATCCATGTTTTTGGATATATGCTTCACTTTCCCAACTGGCATATTCAATCGGGTGTCCTTTCCATTTCACTAAATATTCAAAACATGCCTTCCCTCGGATCTTATTTCCAACTCTTTGATCAATGATCTTTTCCATCTGCGGATTTTTAGCTACAGGCATCTGTTTGACCCACTGAATTTCCTCTTGGTTCTCTGCCCCATCTGTTTCATCTGTTCTGTAAGGATACAGATCTGCTACATTGAATATGGGTGATATGCCCACACCATCTGGAAATTCTATCTCATAAGAATTCGCTTCAAATTTCCTTATGATTTTACACAGCCCTATCTTTTTCATCTTCAGCTTATTATATGTTCCCCTTGGGAACCTTTCTTTCCTTAGATGTGCTAATACTAAATATACCACTTCAAATTGAAGCTCTCTTATGTGTTGATCTGCTCTACGCTTGTATTCCTGATTATAATTTTGCAATCGCTCTTTAATCTTACTGTGGAGTTCTTGCATCTCTGCTGCAAAATCTTCCACTCCAACACTTCTGAACTCGCTCTTCTCTAAGTATCTCAACTCATATACTCCTCTTGGTTGCATTCCATACATTATCTGGAATGGACTCTGTCATGTTCTCCTATTAGGTGAGTCATTATATGAAAATTTTTCTTGTGGTTGAATCTGATCCCGGTGACTACGATGTTTGGCTACTAAAATCTTCAATAAGTCTCCTAGACTTCGATTTACTACCTCAGTCTGCCCATCCATCTAAGGATGATATGTTGAGCTAAAATATAGATTCCTCCTCAGCTTTTTCCATAGTGTCCCCCAGAAATGACCAATAAATTTGGTATCTCGATCTGAAACAATACTCTTGGGTAAACCATGAATTTGAACAACTTCTTTGAAAAACGGATTTGTGATGTGTGTTGCATCACTGTTTTTCTGACATGGAATGAAATGTTCCATTTTTGAAAATATCTCGACTACCACGAATATGGAATCACAACCCCTCTTTGTCCTTGGAAGTCCTAACACAAAATCCATGCTTACCACATCCCACGGCCTCTCTAGTATTGGCAATGGTTGATATGATCCTGTATTCTGTCTTCTCCCCTTTGCATGCTGGAAAATTCTACATTTGTTGACAAACTTGTTGAAATTCATCCTCATCCTTGGTCATTGATACAAAGTTTTCAGTTGCGCAAATGTTTTATCATGGTCGAAATGTCCAGCCAATCCTCCACTATGCTTTTCCTTTAAAAGGTTTTCTCTCATGGAACTCTTCGGGATACACAATTGATTTCCTTTGAATAGTAATCCATCCTGAATTAAATATTCAATCCATTGGCTTCTGTCTCTCAGAATAGGATTTTTGCATGCTTCGTAAGCGTCCTTGAAATCCAAATCATCTCTGTACATTTCCTTAAGGTTATAAAAACCTAAGGTCTTCACACGAAACTCCTGCAAAATCAAACATTTCCTTCTCAATGCATCAGCAACCTTATTATCATTCTCAGACATATGCTTTATAACAAAAGTAAAGTTGTGCATAAATTCAACCCATTTTGCATGTTTCTGGTTCAATTTCTCTTGTCTAGTTATAAATTGTAAAGCATGATTGTCTCTATACAGAACAAACTCTTTTAAAACCAGGTAGTGCCTCCATTTCTTCAGTGCTTGTATGATTGCATAAAACTCCTTATCATACGTGGAATAATTTCTCTTGGCATCATTCAACTTCTCACTGAAGTATGCAACTAGTCTATTGTCTTGGCTTAAGACTGCTCCAATCGCAAATCCACTTGCGTCACATCGGACTTGAAATGTTTTACTGAAATCTGGCAGAACCAGAACTGGTTGTTCGATTATATTCTCCTTCAACAACTTGAAAATCTTCCCCGCTTCCTCTGTCCAATGAAAATATTTATGTCTTTTCTTGACTGTGTCCATCATTGGTGCAGAAATTCCACTAAAACTTCTGATGAACTTCCTGTAAAAACTAGCTAGTCCATGGAAGCTCCTGACCTCAAATATATTCCTTGGCGACAGTCATTCTTTGATTTCTTTTACCTTTGCAGGATCCATATTCAACTCATTCGAAGAGATCACAAAACCCAAATAAACGAGTTCTTTCTTCATGAAAGATGACTTCTTCAGATTTATTATCAACTTCTCTTTCTGCAACCTCCTCATCATTAGAGATAAATGTCTCAAATGTTCTTCCTCGGTCTTATTGAAGATCAATATATCATCAAGATACACAATTAAAAACTTCCCAATGAAATATTTCAAGACTTCGTTCATCAATCTCATAAAAGTACTTGGCGCATTCGTCAAACCAAACGACATGACAATCCATTCATATAGTCCTTCATTCGTCTTGAATGTTGTCTTCCATTCATCACCTTCTCTCATTCTAATCTGATGATATCCGCTCTTCAAATCAATTTTTGAAAAAAAAATTTGCTCCACTCAAGCAATCCATCAAGTCATCCATCTTGGGTAAAGGAAATATATACATGATGGTGGTTTTGTTTATAGCCCTCGAGTCTGTACGCATCCTCCATCCACCATCTTTTTTTGGACTTAACATTGTTGGTATAGCGCATGGACTCAAGCTTTCTCTAATCAACCCCTTGTCCATCAAATCTTGGACTTGCTTCTTGACCTCTTCATTCTCCTGTGGAGTCAATATGTACGCTTCTTTGTTTGGTAAACTTGCTCCTAGTATAAGGTCGATGTGATGACTTATACTCCTGATGGGCGAAAATGAACAAGGTAAATCGTCCACCACTATATTAGCGAAATTCTCCAGTAGTTCTTGAATCTCCTCAGGTATATCATCTATTGAGGTACTGGTCAAAATGACTCTAGGTTTTATCACCACGGCAAACTACATTTCTTCATCCTTCTTGACTTCATCCAAAAGTTCCTTCCCACTCATGATAAGTATAGTATTACTTGTTTCTCCCTTCACCTTATTGTCTTCAATTGGCAGCAAGATATGTGTCCTACCATTCTTCTCCAAGGTGTATGTATTCTTTCTTCCATCATTAATAAAATTTATGTCATATTTCCACGGTCTCCCCAACAAAAGATGACAGACATCCATGGGAATAACATCACATAATATATCATCTCTATATCCCACTATCTTAAACTCAACTAAACATTGTTTAGTGACTGTTACATGATGTCCCTTTTGCAACCACGAAACTTTATATGGGCTTGGATGTGCAACGGTCTCCAATTCCATCTTCTCCACCATCTCTATGGATACTAGATTATTTGTGCCTTCATTGTCAACAATTACCTTGCGTGTCCTATCCTTGGTCTTGCAAGCAGTTCTAAACAAATTTTTCCTCTGGACTGGATTTTCCACCTCTTTTTCTGGCTTCAAGAGAGCTTTCCTCATCATTAAGGATCTTTTGCCTTCTGCATCTTCTGCCTCAACATTTAGCCTTTGTGCTTCTGAAATGTGAGCTTCTCCTCCTCCATCTCTTCTTCTATCAGGACATTCCCAAGATTTGTGTCTTATCTTTCCATAAACAAAACACTTTACTTCACCTCCTTTTCCTCTTCCTCTTTCTATTGCTTGAGGACAAGTATTCCTATTGGCATATTGTCTTCCCTGTCAACTTCCTCCCCTTTATGGGTGGTTATGAGGTTTCTTTTCCTCATATTTGGGCTTTTGTCCTCTGTCTTGGGAAACTGCTTTGCCTCGGCTCTGACTTCTACCTCTGCCCCTTTGACCTTGTTTTTGGGCCAATTTCATTTATGCCTTCAGAGAAATATGATAAGCATCTTCTACATTTATGATTGTCACCATGCTTATCTCATCTTGAATCTCATATCTTAATCCATTCATGTATCTGGAAAAATTTTCATCATCACTCTCGTGACGACCTGCTCTGATGTTTAACCTATAAAATTCCTTAGTGTATTCTTTCACCGTCATCCCTTTCTGTCTCAAATTCTTCATTCTTCAAAATAGATTAATTTGGTAATCTCTGGGTATAAATTTGTCTTTCATCTTTGCTACCATCCTATCCCATCTTTTGATTCATTGTTTTCCTTTGCAACGCCTGTCAACCTACAATTCATCCCACCACAATGATGCATGCCCTTTCAGTCTAGTGACAAAATGTTTTACTTTCTTATCTTCTTTGACATCCTCATAGTCAAAATATTTATCTAGATCTCTAAACCAATCTAGCAACTCCTCAACGTCTAAGTTTCCTTCATACATCGGGATGTCCATTTTTTCTCTGTCACCTATCCTTGCAACAGCTTTGAATAGACGTTCCTCTGCAGCATCTTCGGCTACAACTTCTTCTTCGGCTCTAGCTTCATTCTCACTTTCAGCCTCACTGACATCTCCAGTATCAAAAGCTCGTCTCTACGTTGTCTCCATAGCATCCAATCGAGCACAAAGTTCCCTCATTTCCCTTTCCACGACTAGATCGGGTAAAATTATTTCTTGGCGTCTTCTTGGCGGCATTATTTTAATCTGTCCATGCAGAATTCAATCACAACTGTCCTCTGTATTCCCCCTACAGAAAACAAATTTTTTTATCTAAGATTTTATACCACCTGACGCAGACCCCTACCTCAATAGAGTCCACTGACCTCCCGATCTACGGATCTTCAACTCCTTGGAGACGAAATGGTTCCTTTGGTTCCCTGCTGGAGCCTTCAATACATATAACCACAGGTCCTTTTTATACATTACGCTTGTGCAAACAAGCGCTAGATGCAAGCCTCCACTCCACGTGACCACTAGCATGACCACAACCTTAACCTTAAAAGGGTGCATTGTGTTTCACGATTTCGGGACTCTTGCTACAATGCACCCTGGCTACTCTGATGCCCAAAACCTTGAAAAGGGATAACAGTCCTTGGATCCTCCCTTAAACTCTCCTCTGATGTGACCTTCGCTGCGATTTAGGGCCCAACCTTCATACACGTCAAACTTTTGTGTATCGGGGGTTGGTGAAACAATTACCTCTCCTTCCCCAAAATGCGAACTCATAATGAATTTGTGGATCAATGGTCCTCGTCTCTCCCGTGATCTGGCATTCCATGTTCCTCCTTCACGAATCGAGATTTCGCAACTTTGGTTTTCCAAGTTATAACCTTTCCCACACTTCTGACTCCCGAAATGTTGAAAATTCAAGGCACCAAATCAACGACCCTCGTTCCCTTAGATCTATGGTCGCTATCCTTCCTGAGTTTTCTGATGTTGAAAGACACTCAGTCTTATCCTCTCCATTGATCTACTAGATCCAACGGTCCACGAAAAATCGGTGTTCTCCCTCCGACAATTTCAACCGTTCATTCAGGCTCTCAATGATTCCTCACCAAACAACTCAGCATCTTTCCTTCCTGAGCTTGACTTCTGCTAGGTGACTTCGACCCTTGTCCTCCTTCGAACTCTTCGAAGTCTCTATCCCTCCTGAGCTTGGTTCTTGCAGCAACCTCAAGGATTCTAAGTAATTCTTGCATGCACTCCTTGAAACATTCACAACAACCTCCAGTTATTGAACAACTTCAAACTCCTCACACTCCTTGTGACGAAATTCTTCAACCACTCACCTGGGTTGGAAAAGTCTAAGACTTCAACCTAGTCTGTGCACACCTTGCACGGATCTGCGCTACACTTTCTCTCTGCAGGTATAAGAACAACTCTATATCTCCTGAGCTTTTATCCTGAGGTAAAACTTAGAGTCTGGTCAACGCACTCCTTACGGACCTTCACTAAACCCCTTGCATGAATTCTCAAGACGAGTATAAATTGAAACTTATCCTCCCCCTCTCTCAGAGCTCATACATTCAACACGAAAGCATACACATAAATCATTGAAACAAATGCATAACAGAGTATATAAGCGAACTATAAACATACCATTCGATAGATGCAAACAGTAACCATAACAACACCATGAAATTAGATCGAAGCCTTCTTATATTAATTCAAGTGCTTATGTACATGGTCTTTGTAGAAACAACTATCTTCTCATACAACTTCTACAATTTATCTTCTTCTCTGTTCTCCTATGCTCTCTTGCTCTACTCTTACAATGAGAATTATTCTACAATACAATACATATGAGGGAGATTTCTAGAGTTTTCCCTCCTACAGTTCTAAGTTATATAATCGAATTAAATACTACATCTACTTTACATTTAATACATTAAATGCCTCCAACCGACAGATGAGAGCTATGCTCAAGATCTGTGTTACAATCCCCAAAACATTTAAGGATAATTACATCTCTTCAGATATTACATTAATGTCTCATCTTTCAAATTTCAAAATGTGCGTTGGTGCATATCCAGTTGTTCCCCACTTGTGTGTGCTTGCGATGCTCTTACATCACCTACCATTTACATGGGAAAGTTGCAATGTGGTGGGATCAACTGAAGCAAGTTGAACATATTAATGAGAGTAGGATCACTTGGAAGGAGTTCAAGAAGTAGTTCTAGAAGGAGTACCTCTTAGAGCATTCTATGACAAGAAAATGTAGGAGTTCTTTGAAATCAGGCTGGGAAGCATGACTATGGAAGAATATGAGAAGAAATTATTGGGATTTTTAAAATATGTTGGGTTTATAAATGATGAAAAGGTAAAGATACAAAGATTTTTGAGTGGACTGTCAGCCTTTTATAAAGAAAAGATTAGTAATGATGAGCCCAAGACCTTGACTGAAGCCATCGAGAAGGATAAATACCTGTATGAGCAAGGACAGGGAAGAGAATCCCTGCAGAAATCTTGGAAGGATAAGAGGAAGGAGAAGTCTGATCAGAGGAGGAAAGGATTCAAACCTCCCTTTAGTTGGAATGAGCCTAATAGAAATCATCAAGATCAGTATGCTAAGGGTGAATCCAAGAAAGAAGACTCCTTGGGAAAAAGAGGAAGAGCACCTATCCAATGTTGGGGATGCAAAGAAGATCACTTGTACAAGGATTTCCCACACATAAAGGACAGAGTGAACACTGTGCACAATGTCCAAGAGGCTACAGCAGTCGAAGATATGGGAAGAATCTATGCATCTTTAGATGATCGAAAAGCAGAGTACCAATCCAATATGATCAAGGTGGAAGGTAAGATCATAAATCAGCCTGTTGCCATTTTGATTGATTCAGGAGCAAGTCATTGTTACATCGATCCTAAAATAGTGGATAGATTACATTTGGACAAAAGTGAGCTTGGAAAATCAAGTTTGGTTCAGCTAGCCACTGGAACCAAAAGGAGAATCCATGATATGGTCAGAGGATGTTCCATAAGTCTTAATGGCGTGAATAAAAATGTTGACCTAAATATCATGCCATTGGGGTCTTATGACATTCTAATTGAAATGGATTGGTTGGACAAGCATCATGTTGTCTTGGATTTTCATAGAAATACATTTACATGTCTTGATGGAGATGGAAAACAGAGCACTGTGAAAGGATTTCCAAGACCCATCTCTATAAGGGAGATTTCAGCCTTACAACTGAAGAGATGTTTTAGAAAAGGATGTCAATTGTATGCAGCTCATGTGGAAGAGCCAGAAAATAAAAGGAGTAAAACCTTGAAGACTTCTCGGTACTATGGGAATTTGAAGATGTATTCCAAGAAATACCAGGGTTTCCACCAAGAAGGGAGATAGATTTCTCAATTGACTTAATGCCATGAGCTGCCCTGGTGTCAAAAACACCTTATAGAATGAGCACACCAGAGTTAAAACAATTACAAATGCAGTTGGAGGAATTGTCTAAGGGTACATACGTCCACGTGTTTCACCTTGGGGAGCACCAGTACTTTTTGTCAAAAAGAAGGATGGAACCTTGAGGTTGTGTATTGACTTTCTACAACTGAACAAATATACCATAAAGAACAAGTATCATCTACCCATAATTGATGACCTCTTTTATCAGCTAAGAGAAGAAAATATATTTTCAAAGATTGACCTGAGGTCAGGATACCATCAGGTAAGAATCAAGAAAGAAGACATTCATAAGTCAGCCTTTAAGACCAGGTATGGGCATTATGAATTTGTAGTGGTGCCATTTGGACTGACCAATGCACTAGTTGTCTTTATGTGCTTAATGAATGGCATATTCATAAATTATTTGGATAAGTTTGTCATAGTGTTCTTGGATGGCATACTTATCTATTTTAAGTCTGAAGAGGAGCATGAACATCACTTAAGACTGGTATTGCAATTGAGAGAACATCAATTGTATGTCAAGTTGAGTAAGTGTTATTTTTATCAAAAGAAGATCCATTACTTGGGACACATTATTTCATAGCAAGGCATAGTTGTAAATCCAGAGAAGATTGAATCCATTAGAGGATGGCCAACACCCAGAAATGTGTCAGAAGTCAGATCTTTTATGGGATTAGTTGGTTACTACAGAAGATTCATAGTAGGGTTCTCTAAGATTTCTCATCCCATCGCTTATTTGCAAAAGAAGGGAACTAAATTTGAATGGACACCTAAGTGTGAAGAGAATTTTAATATGTTGAAGGAATTACTTACTAGTGCACCTGTGTTAAATATTGTTGACCCAAATGAAAGTTTTGTGGTATGTACAGATGCATGTAAGGAAGGACTTGGGGGAGTACTCATGAAAAATGGACATGTCATTGGTTATGAGTCCAGAAATCTTAAGGAGCATTAGAGGAACTATGCCACACATGACTTGGAGCTTGTTTCCATTGTCCACGCCTTGAGGATGTGGAGGCATTATCTCATGGGGAAGAGATTTGAATTAAGGATAGACCACATTGGCCTGAAGTATCTTTTTGAACAGCCAACCTTGAATGTCAGGCAAACAAGATGGCTGGAATTTTTAAGTGAATATGAACTCGATAACAATCATATCAAAGGAAAAGAGAATAAAATTGTCGATGCACTTAGTAGAAGAGTGCCTCTCATGCATGCTACTGTTGTCAGTATGCATCAGTCAGACTTGAAGAGCAAAATTTTAGATGGTTTTGCTACATATCAGCATTACCTGCATGTAAAGGAAATCTTACAGCAAGGAGATGTACAACAAAAAATAAAGGAGTATGAGATAAAGGAAGATGGATTACTCATGCATAAGAATAGAATCTATGTTCCTAGTTCCGGAGAACTGGGGAATTTGGTATTGAAGGAAATGCATGATGTTCCTTATGTTGGACATCTCGGTTACCAGAAAACTATTATAGCAGTAAGAAGTCATTTCTTTTGGCCGTGAATGAAAAAGGATGTTTTTTATTACATCGCTCGATGTATGGAATGTCAAAAGGTGAAAGTTGAACATAAGCATCCAGCAGGATTGCTACAGCCTTTACCCATTCCAGAGAAGAAATGGGAAGTGATCACCATGGATTTCATCACAAGATTACCCAGAATGAATAAGCAACATGATTCCATCATGGTGGTGTTTGACAAATTAACAAAGGTTGTTCATTTTGTTCATGTAAAGACAACACACACAGTGGCTAATATTGCATAAATTTACATGAGAGAGATTGTTAGGTTGCATGGGATACCTAGGACAATTGTCTCAGACAGAGATACAAAGTTTACCTCCAATTTCTGGAGGGGATTGTTTAAAGGATTTGGTACAAATATAAACTTTAGCACAACATACCATCCCCAATCAGATGGGAAAACAGAGAGGGTCAATCGAATAATTGAAGATATGTCGAGAATGTATGTGATGGATAAGCCATCTAAGTGGGAAGATTACTTACACTTGGTTGACTTTGCATATAATAATGGGTATCAAGCTTATTTGAGAATGAGCCCATTTGAAGCCTTATATGGTAGGAAATGCAATACTCCAGTGAGCTAGGACAACTCAGCAGACAGAGTGGTACTTGGGCCAGAGTTTCTCAAGGATATGGAAGACCAGATGGTTAAGATCAAGCGGTTTATAAAGACAGCTCACGATAGACAGAAATTTTATGCAGGCAAGAACATGACAGCTAGAGAATTTAAAGTAGGGGAGCATGTGCTTCTGAAATTGAAGCCCAAGAAAATTTCTTTGAAATTGGGTAGTTGTACAAAGATGGCAGCCAGATTATGTGGTCCATTTGAAATATTGGACAGAATAGGGCCAGTTGCAGACATGCTTGCATTGTCTGCTTCCATGAATGTGCATAATGTATTTCATGTCTCTTTACTAAATAAATATGTACATGATCCTAACCATGTTATTGATTGGCATCTGATTTAGGTAGAGACAAAGGGAGACTTTCAGGTTCAGCCAGCGTGGGTATTGGACAGAAAGGTCAAAATGCTCCAGAATCGAGTTATAGAACTGGTAAAAGTTCAGTGGACCTGCTACGGTCCTAAAGATGCTTCCTAGGAGCATGAAGATGCCATGCGGGCAGAGTACCTGCAAATTTTTGAATAAATTTTGAGATTTTGATCTCTATTTTGTATATGCACTGAGGACAATGCCAAAATAAGGGGGAGGGGATGTAACACCCTGGGTTTCGAACCCCCATTTTAAATAATGTACTGTTACATTGTTGAGAAGCCAGAGTGCCCAAACAATTATTAAAAGGCTAGTGTGCCCAAGAAATGTAATGGTTTTATCATTATTAATAATACATACATCATTGGTTGCTAGACAGACAAGGACTAGAGTTATAGGGGGCTATGATTCCACAAGAGAGGGGGCTTGAGGGGATAAATGTTTATTTCCTATTTTAATTATCCTTTGGTCTAAGGGGGTGGATCAGTTACATGGGATTCTTGGGGAAGTCCAGGAGATTCTTCATTCCCCCCCCCTGAATTACTTAAACTCGCCTCTGGTCTGATGGGGGGTTTGGTTGATAGATCGTCGCTCATTTTTTCTCATTCACTTACTCATTCATTCATTCATTCTATTTTTACCTATCACTCATTCATCCATCCTCATCTGCATCTTGGCTTGGGAAAGGGAACCGAACTGTCAAAGATTAGCCACGGTATTGTTGGTTGTAGTGGTCGTTGGTGTGATCCATCCATGACTGAAGGTTTGCATGTCTAAGATGTGTTGGCTTGTGTCCAACGTTGTTCATAGTTGTGAGTCATAAGAGTTCCAGCATTGAGATTTTGGACCAGTTGCATTGGAGCCCAAAATAAGGAGAAGGGTTGCTTGAGGGACTGTGTGGCAGAGAAGGGTGGAGGTCCATTCTCTTCAGTGGTGCAAGCTGGGTAGAAGATATTTGGGTACTTGGATTAATGTGAGTGCTAGAAAGTTTGTGAGAGATTCATTGATGACTGGTTTGGGAAGCCAAGTAACACTCTGGAACCACCCTTGTGGATTCATAGCCCTGGCTCGAGGGTGACACTGTTGTTGAGATTTGGAATAGTAGCGTCAACAGTTAGGTGGAACGTCCTTGGTCTGCAGCCAGTTGGTGTCTTCTTTTATAAATATAAGTGCTCTTTGTTATGGTATTATCTACCTATATATGAATGTATTCCATTGTGTATTTAATTATTGTTTAATTGAATCTTTAGAATATGCATGATTGGTGGTTATTGTTGTGCATGTCATTAAATCCTTTTCTTTTATGCATCCTTATTAATTTAAAAAAGGTTATCGATAAGAGAAAGAATTCCAAGGGTGGGCTTGAAGGTGGCGTACCCCGGCCTGTTGGTGGTTGTGTACGTTACAAGGATTGACGTATGTGTGTATGGTTACAATTTTTTCTTTGTTTCTTGACAGATCCAACAACAATTTCCAATGTAACAGACGACTAGCAGTTGTGTTGAAGTAATTTTTTAGTTTTTTTGGGTAATCTTTTTATAAATTTTATCTTACTAAGAAATTGTGTAATTATAAATTTTTCTATTGTGGATTAAAAAAACAAACTAACTAATATATTTAACCCTAGAACTCTAAGATATATATGGAAATTTGATAAAATAGCATTGCGATATGAAAATCTCCCCTTTTAATAGATTAAAGACTCGATAGTTTTTACAATAGTATAAGTTTACGGTAATTGTTTAATATAGGGTTAGGATTAGGCTGTGACGTTCAATCTACCATTGTCGGCACTTGTTTTTAGGTTTTTTTATTTAACAGTCCTCTAGGAAACACAACGACGACCTTGAGTAGTAGCAAAGCCTACGGTCGACATAAGTATATGAAGGAACACTAGCAAGAGAGGGCATATGTGGTTTGAAGGCCGTATGAGGCTAGTCCCAAGGGTTTAACATTCAACATGGAGGTAATAGTGGGTAGAAGTGTGAAGCATTGTTCGCAGCAAGGTGACGATGACCAGTAGTAGTGACACTAATAAATTTCGATCTTCTTCGTTTTCAATTTCCATCATGTACCGTGTTTTCTTGATGTTGATGTTATCTTGTTTGTAGGGGAAGAGTTTACAAGACAAGGGATTTTCAAGCTACCATTTTAGCTACAGCAATAGGTATTATGACAAAATAACAAGAGGGTTTTCAGTAGCATGAAGTGGTCGTGGAGGAAAGAAGCCCTAACAAGAAAAAGGATTTGACATCGCAGGAAGCGTAAAAGGTTTTCTCCAACATTGTGAAGTTTCTCCAATAGCCTGAGTATTTAGAACATCGAGGTTTCACTTTTGCTAGGGCAGTGCGGCATGGTCTCCATCTATGGGATTTATCTCAAATTATTTGTTTTCCTCCCAGTACGGGAAAATAACGATTTACAAGGTAGCCATGACGATTTTATAGTTTATTTACATGCCTATGGAGCTACCTAATGGTAGAGTCTTGTGTAGTGTCATATACATGCTAACTCTTATATAACGCAAAAAATTGGGATGGCTCTCTGCAAAATTCTTCCTGAAAATGAGTTCTTCTTACAAATTGGATGACTATATTTCTTATCAGAAACAACTCACTCCCAAGTCCCAAGGACCAACTCATAATTTCATATTTTAGCATGAGGTAACTCAATTTTCATTTGACATCTTTCTTCCTTCATACGACGGATGGTGGATTATTTTTTGTATGATGGCTCCTTCTTTATACTACTATCGATTTTCACTATATGATGTGATTCGTACAATATATCCACAATAATGGAAAATTTTCAACTGCAAAAATTAACAGCACCCACCAATAATGAAAAACCACTTATCGAAACCCTGATTTTGGAACCCTATCAAGAAAACCTAAATATTCAAAACCAACATGGCATGACCAACCAAAAAAAGAAATTATCTAACTCTTACCAAGTGCTGACATTGTCTTCCCATGAGAATCCTAACCAGCGGGAGGTTACTTCAACATAAACATATATGAATAGGGTTAAATAGAAAACATGTTCACATTTGGAACTATTGATTATATGTTATTTAATATAAATTCATATTAAATTTCAAAGTAAAGTAAACAATGGCTACGTATCATTATAATTTCCATTTGTCGTATTGCATAAACAATGAACGAAACCTGTCAATATAACTTCCATTTTTTGTTAGTCGCTAATTTAAGTTAGTGTATGACTATTATGGTACATATCTTTCTTGATTTAAAACAACAACCAACTCACTATATTGCATTTCTTGTTTTTCTCATTTCCACCGATATACAAAATCTAGTCAAAATACCATTCTTGATTTAAAACAATACGTAGCTTACATTAATGGGCTAGCTTTCTAGGTTAAAGTAGTAGCATTTACTTATTCATATTTGTGTGAGGAGGAGTTGTAGATTCAAAAATGGCTCTCTAGATTCAAAGGGGTTGGTTGAATCGGGTCATCCATGATAATTATGAAAAGTTGCTCGTCGGGGTTGGGCTACCAGACAATTAATACTAATTATTCATGGTATTGAGAATGTTGTTATTCAGGTTCTAGAATCATCGTAGCTAGCTATTATATGCATCGCTTATAATATAATTTGAATTGTAGCTCGACCTTGAGGATAAGAAGATGGCCCTAGCTCTAACTAAGCTACTGAAACAATATAAATAGGGATGCTTCCTTGCAGTCGTAGTGGTTAAGGATACGCTAGTGCAACTAGACAGACATTAACATCGATATCCAGCATTAACTCTTCAATGCCTCTTTGGATGGAATTAGTAGGGGTTTCACTGGTTTGGAGAAAACATTGAAGACGCGCTATGTCTTTTCTGTTCATCAATAGCAATTCTAAAAGACATCCTACACGTGCTTAAATTCCTACCTTTTTGGGAGGAACTTGTTACTCTGCAACTCATCTTGCTTAAATTCATTTAAGCCACTACATTCATTTACAAGGATTATTGACTATGTTATGATAATTCCATTACAACAATTCATGGAAAACATTCTTTCAATAGAAATAATTTACCTAACTTTTTATTTTATTTGCACATTCTTAGAAGTATTTAATTCAATTAACTTCAAAATTTTACATTCTTAAATCATTTTTAATTTGTTATTTATATTTATAATTTCTTCCAAAACAATGTAGCTAACTTTTTGTTTTCATATTTTTAAAAGTATTTAATTCCATTAACTTTAAAATTTTACAATCTTAAATCATTATTTAATATCAGGTTATTTATATCTATAATTAAGATTTTTTTTCAATTGAATTTTCTTATCTTAAGTTACTTCTTTAAACTATGTTTTTAGTTATTTTCTATTTTTAAATATCATGTTAAACAATTTCAAACTTATGATTATACTTTCAAATTTATATTTATTTATTTTTAAATAATATAATAATTTTCTGAAAAATAAAAATAAATTATTAAGTGAAAAAAACTAATTAAAAAAATTAAAATTTCACAATGTTATTGTTGATATAAAAGATCGATTTAAGGTCTTTAAGATAACATCACGAGGATAAATATTCATGTGTTTTTATAGAGATGGTACTCCTCTTTCTTGATATATATGGAGTATTATTCTTATGATTTTAGATCCATGCAATATAAAACCCCAACAAATCTTCCATAGACTCATATATACATGTGTACAAACTCTTATATATAGATGTACAAACTCTTATATACATATGTACTTGTCAAGCACATCATATCATCGAAGAAGAAAAAATAAATATGTCTGGAGAGATTTGTATCTACAAGGTTTGGAGCCTTCTTTCAACAAATATTATTCCTTCCTTTAAAAATAATGTGAATCTGAAATCAACTATGACTTTGCAATATGGAAGAAAAGTAAAATGGGCAGGTCATCAAATAACTCTACATTACTTCTGCATCAAATGAGTTTGTAAAGCATCATCTCCTCAAGAATCCATTGATACATCACCACGCGGTTTCATAAAAAAAACACGACACTTGAATAGTTCTTTGAGGGACAAATTAATCATAATATCAAAAGCGTAACAAGTTTAACAATGTCTGAAGCAAGAGGGTTGAAATAACCTCAACAATATCTCAATGAAAATTAGATAAACTGAATTAAACTGCATTTTCCTTTTTACAAACAAGATTTTTCTCCAACTAGAAGAATTTAGAGAAACAATTTATCAGACTTAGATCTTCTTGTTGCGAAACATACATGGAAAACCTAATAAAAAGAAAGATGAGGAAGAAATTTAAGCAGGCTAATTCACAAAATCTTGGAAAGGGAAAACTTGTTTCTTGCAAACTCTCCACCATTGCAAAAACTTATGGCTGCCAACACTTTGAATACCTTTCACATTTTCTTTTATAATATTCTTTTCATATTTTTGAAACTAATTTTCAGTTAGGGTTTTATATACCCATTTGTAAATGTGAACTTAGATATCTTTGTCATCAACCGGGGCCTACTTTATAAGTTCATAAAATTCCTTTAATAAACCATTTTTCCAAAAATAATGTGTTGTCAAGCTAGAAAATAGTCATGAATGTAATTTCATTTTTAGGACATCACTGTTATGATTCTAGCCATGGAAATCAATTCCAAAACTTTCTTCATGTCTCTAAATTTTCAACGAGCTCTTGTTTGCTCAATTTGGGTGTCGAGATAAAAAATTATAACCTGCGGAAGATAGGCACTCAACAGACATTGATCTATCCACATGAATTCTTAGCCCTTGATTTGTTAATCCACCCCTTTTATCCCACATTCATTGGTAAATACTTCTCTTATCATGTTTATAAACAAATGCATCCCCATATTATTTGTGTGTGAAATAGAAAGAACTAAGGAACCTTGTGTAGCTTGTGCATAGTATATATTTTGGTTTCCACCTCATCACCCAATCATCATGCCAAGTCATGGTCGAGTCATCTATATCCAACCAATACCATGCAAGTGTAACCTGGATGTAGGTCCATTTCATTGCCACATGTCTCGATGTGATAAGTCCACTTCATTTCCATGTGTCCCAATGTGACAAGTCCACTTCACTGCCACGTGTCTCAATATTCCGAAGGAGTGGAAAGGGGAATAAAAATTAAGAATATAATGAATAGTTTCCTGAAATAATAATATCGGAAAATAGGATTACATAGAAAGAGGGAAATAATCTCAGTAAAAATGACTAAATGTTGGGAATGTTGGGGAATACAGGTTGTAGGGTTAGGTGATGTAGAAAAATCATAATATGGGATACTGCATCTGCATTCAAAATTTAAAAATAAAGTAAGTGTAAGACTTGGTAAAAACTAAATGTAAAACTCAGACAAAATGACAAAGTCATGAGGGTGCAATTTGGGTGATGCATAAATGAAGGTGAAAATTGAGGATTGTGGAAATGCAAGTTGTGGGGTTGCGGGGTGGGGATGGAAGGTGGAGATGAGGGAAGAACTCCTTCATCCACATTCATAAAAAATGACTAAGTATGGAGTCTAGGTAGTAGTGAAAATGTAGTAATATAGAACATGGATAGTAGTGAAAATGACTAAGTATGGAGAGTATGGATAGTAAGAAAAATGACTAAGTATGGAAGTGTAGAGAGTACAGAGGAAGGGAAATGAGGAAATATGGAAAGTAAAGAGGAAGCAAAATGGCTAAGTATGGAGAGTAAGAAAAAATGACTAAGTATGGAGTGTGGAGAGTAATGAAAATGACTAAGTGTGGAGAGTAGACAGTAAGGAAAAGAGAGGAATGAAAATGACTAAGTATGGAGCAAGGAGAGAGGAAGGAAAATGAAGAAAATGACTAAGTATGGAGAGTGGAGAATAATGGAAATGGCTAAGTATGGGGCAGTAGAATGTAATATCCCTAATAATGTTAATCTATGATATTAATGACTTGTTGTGCAAATTATGTTATTTTTGAGTTATTGATTTTTATCAAACAATTTGTAGTACTTATGTTGTAATGTCAAAATTTGATTGTTCACTATCCACAACAGTTTGTGAGCATACTAGTAAAATACTTTTGTCAAGCATGTCTCAAGTATTCCAAATACACAGGAAATAGAGAAGACATTATGGCATTTTATTATGTATGGTACCCAAAAACAATAATACAGAATTTCTATTGGTTGTTAGTGTAGCTGCAGTCCCTAAGTAAAACACACAATAACAGACTCGAAAACCTGGAAGTGGTGCCAATGTATCTTCAACAGTATTGCATATTTGTTCTAAGGTTCTCCCAGCCTCCATCAATCCTCTAAATTCTAAAACAGGTTTGTGACCCCTCTCTCCAACCCCTCAAATATACAACATGCCCCAAAGTCTCCCTAATAACCCCTGCGATTCATCCAAGGGAGNCTTGTTTCTCTCTAAACCCCGTGGAACAAAAAAATGGGCTCTCAACCCTCTCTAAACCTCATGACGCACAACAAATGGTCCACGACCCTTCTTTGTCACTCACAGCCTACTCAAATTGCACTTAGTCTATTCCAGGATCCTCATGGTTCTGTTAGGAATGGATATCAGACCCTCCAAGTGGCTTCTTCAAGGGTCTTATGGCCTACACAAGTATGAAATGGACCCTCAATGGAGCCACACGAACCTCCCCAACTATAGTCCTAGAAATAAACTATGTTGGCCTCCTCACAAGGCCCCACAAACCTTCCAAGAAAATCGATTCTCTCTTAGATTGAAGACAATTTGCATTAAGATGAATCTCTAGTGGAAATCCTGAATGGATCTCCCTCTTCTCTAGTTAGGGTGGATGTTGCACCACTGAAACCAAACCAACAATGGAAGGGTTTTGTCAAAACCCCAATGAAAACTCGTCTCACAAGAGCACTCCAAATAAGAGATCAAATCATAATGAGGAAGGTGAAGTGCTACCCTTCCTTTATACTTTTTTGAACCCCCTTCTAGATCTTTCCTCCTTTGAAAAAATCCACATAACCCTTATTTCCCCTTTTTATAACTCTTTTTAACGTTGGAAAGTGATTAATTAGTTTTTCAATACATTCTTGGAGGTTAGAGTCCCTTTGTCACCATCCCAAACTTTAGATATTTATGTCCTAGTTGCAACAAGTCATTGCATGAAGGTATCCCCTCAGATAATATGATCCATAGTGTATTTAATTAAAGTATGCTCGATAATAACCCAAAATTATGGAAATCGTTGGAATGCCAAGAAATGATCATGATAATGAAAGATGGTGAATGGACTAGACTAGGCCTCATATAACTCCTCCAAATTGCCTGAGCTCATTGTTATCCTCATTTTACTCCTCTAGTTAGGTTGAAATAAACTCATAAGGTCGCCTCTGATTGCAAGGAAGGGGAATCCAAAAATGGGGACATTACATAGAATGTGGGATAACATTATCACATCTTGGGCATATGACCTTTGTTTTTTATTCTGTAAAGTGTTGGATGAAGCTGACACATAGAGATATTCAGTGAAAAGATAGACATAAGCAATTTATTTCTTTTAGAAACATTTTCTTTTTCTCCTCTTTTTTTTTAAAGAGAAACCATCTCTATTGGCATTTCACGAAGAAAAACTGCAATATTGAAACTAGTTCTGAATTCTTAAAACTTGTTGAGTCTTTATGATCAATAGGTGAAGGGTATTTGGCATTTTCTAAATTTGAAAAAAAAAGGTCTCCATTTGAAAAAGTCATAGGTTCAAATATGCACCCCAATAACTTAGTTGATGGGTGTTAAGAAAACACATCAACATATGGCTCCAATTATGGGACAATGACCCCCTATGAGTTGTTGAGGACCCAGACCAAGACCAACTGTCATTATCCATTGGGATATGGAGTCATCTACAAATGATTGTATTTATCCATCAAATTCTTATTAGGAAAAATTTACTGAAAGACAAAGTTGTGTACATGAGAAAATAAAAATCTACCTATCTTAACCTACTTGGAAAGAAAAGCTACTTTCAAGTGTAAGTAGACTTCCAATATAGCCATGTACCTAACCAACTCATTTGATTACTCTCATCCCTGATTGAGATTTTTATTTCACTGGCAATGCTTTGAAGATATTTTCCCATCATACAATGCATATGCTGCCATGGTGAGGTTGTAAGAATAAATTGTTGCTAAAAATCTAAGAAGAATTGTAAGGTTGTATTTTGTTGTTCACCAACAATCTCATTGTCTTCAACAATAAAACACACCACCCATGGAACATCTTCTTTCAAATTCCCTTCTTCTTTTTATGCTTGTAAGATCTCTTCTTCATTAATCTTTGTTCCATACGAGAAATCAATAGCTTGAAGGTTAAATGTGAAGTGATAAATTTTATCATCACTTTTGTTCAACCAATGTAGACATTCCCCTTTTGGCTTTATATAAACTGGTTGTGCCACTTGAAAACCCATTGCAACATTTTCACTATGACCATATTCATTGAAATCTTCATGTACACCTTGTGGAGGTTCTTCAAATATGTCCTTAAACGCATTGTCAACATTATTCTCAGATTGAGCATCTTAGAGATCTAAATTTATCTTCCATGGATCATGTGGCAGATATAATTCTTCTTGAATTTAGACATTATGGTTTTCACTTTCATCCTCAGGAACATAATTTGATGTAGAGAAATTTTCACATATTTCATCAAATTTCTCTTTTACATCCTTTTCTTGATTCTTTGGGAAGTGTATTAGAAAGTTCAAAAGCTAAGCACTGCTTTCATAAATATTTTCTTCAATGACTTGAGCTCACTGCATCAACTCTTTCCAGCTTCACTTTCCTTCTTGCTTCAATAAAAATCTCAAATTCACAAGCAAATCATTTTTACAAGAGCTAAAATGATGACATCATTTGGAAACATTTCTTGAGGAATCTCGTGAATATTTTCATAAATATGAAATCTTCGATTGTCTCTTCCTCATTCATTTGTATTTCAACCAACTTCAAGAAAAGTGAATATGGATCTTTCCTTGGGAAATATTTCTCGACAAATAAATTTTCTGATACCTCCCAACTGGTGATGGTTCTAGGAAGCAATGAATAAAATCATTCACTAGCATTTCTTTTTAGAGTTAAGATAAGCAGTCTGCATTCAACATCTTTAGCCACAATATAAATATCATGAGCATATTCAAAATTAAACAATTTTTTCTCTACATCCTCTAAATTATTTCTGAAGAACTTGGGAAACTTCTTGATGGAAATGTTTGGCAAGGGATGGACTTCTCCTTGAAAATTGAGTGGACCTATGTGAAACCATTTCTTTCTTTGGGAAACTTATCCCTTTACCATAACTTGAACAGCTTTTGTTGGGATTGGTGAGGAAGATGAAATGTCATCACAACGTGAAACAAATTCATCGATGGAGTCATCATACAGATCTTCTTGAAATTATTGAATCTTTTTGTTGGAATCTCTAGGGAATATTTCTTCAAAATATGGAGTTTTAATGATGGAGTCACCAAGGAGATCATCCTCCCAAATATTTGATGGTTCTTTGGTTTTATAGAATTTGGAATAACTGACTTGTGTTTAGAACTCCAATAACATATCTTCAAGGCCACCTGATGTTCCTTGAATGAAGTTTTCAAGAACCCAATTCATTTTAAATCAATCTGCCAAATATTTTTTCAAAACTTTAACAAGACATCTTCTAGTTTTCCAATAATATTTGATCCTAAAAAAGTATAATATTTCTTGAAAATGAATCGTTCCCCAGTATGGTCGCCAAAAATGTTGATCTAAAATATTGTTTTAAGGTCTTTAAGATAACATCACGAGGATAAATCCTCTTGCGTTTTTATAGAGGTGGTACTCATATTTTTTTTATATATGGAAGATTTTTCTTATGATTTTAAATGCATACAATAGAAAAACCCAACAAATATTCCATAGAACTCCTATATACAGATGTACAAACTCTTATTTACAGATGTACTCATCGAGCGCATCATATCATTCAAGAAGAAGAAATAAATATGTCTGCAAAGATTTGTATCTACGGGGTTTGGAGTCTTCTTTCAACAGATATTTTGTCTACCTTTAAAAATAATGTGAATCTAGAATCAGTTATGACTTTGCAAGATGAAAGAAAGTAAAATGGACAGGTTATCAAATAAATCTACAAGACTTATGTGTTAATATTAATGGGTTTGTAAAGCATCATCTCCTCAAGAATACATTGATACATCACCACACGGATTCATAAAAATAACATCACACTTGAATTGTTCTTTGAGGGAGAAATTGATTATAATATCCCAAATGTAACAAGTTTAACAATTTCTTAAACAAGAGGGTCGAAACAACCTCAACAATATCTAAACTACATTTGTCTTTTTACAAGTAGGGATTTTGCTCCTCTGGACCTGAAATATCATGAGAAATGACTAGAAGAATTTAGAGAAACAGTTGATCAAACTTAGATCTTCTTGTTTCCAAACATACATGGAAACCTAATAGAAATATTTAAGAATAAATAAATATGAATAATAAAGTTAATCATGTTAATTCACAAAATCTTTGAAAGGAAAAACTTGTGTCTTGCAAACTCTCCACCGCTGCAAAAACTATCGACTATCAACCCTTTGAATATATTTCACATATTATTTTATATATTATCTTCATCTTCTTGAAATTGGTTTTCAGTTGGGGTTTTATTTTCCCATTTGTAAATGTGAACTTAGATATATGTACCATCAACTAGGACCCACTTTAGAAGTTCATAAAATTCTTTTAATAAACTATTTTTCCAAAAATAATGCGTTGCAAAGATAGAAAATAGTATCGACTATAATTTAATTTTTAGGGCATGATAATTATGATTCCATCCAGGAAACCAATTCCAAATATTTCTTCATGTCTCTATCTTTCCAGCAATCTCTCGTTTTCTCAATTTGGATGTTGGTATCAAAAGTTATGACCTCCAGAAGATAGGCACTCAATAGTCATTGATCTACCCACGTGAATTCTAAACCCTTGATTTGTTAATACACTCCATTTATCCCACATGCATTGGGAAATAGTTCTCTTATCATGTTTAAAAGAAAAATTCATCCCCATATTATTTGTTTCTGAAATATAAAGAACTATGGAATCTTGCGTAGATTTTGCATAGTATAGTTTTTTGTTGCTAGCTCATCGCCTAGTCGTCATGTTGAGTCATTGTTGAGTCATCTATGTCCAGCCGATACCATCCAAGTGTCACCTGGGGTTAGGTCTACTTCACTGCCACGTGTCTCAATGTGACAGGTCCACTTCACTACCATGTGTCACAATATGCCAAAGGAGGAGGAAGGGGAATAAAAGTTAGGAATATATTGAATAATTTCATGAAATAATGATATTGGAAAATAGGATTACGTAGAAAGAGGGAAATAGGGAGGTAACTTATTAAAAATGACTAAGTGTTAGGAGGTTGTGGGAATCTGAGTTGCGGGGTAAGTGTAGAAATCAATAAATCTCAGTAAAAATGACTAAGTGTTGGGAATATTGTGGGAATGTCGGTTGTGGGGCTAGGTGATGTAGAAAAATCATAATATGGGATCCAACATCTACATTCAAAAGTCAAAAATAAACTAAGTGTAAGACTCAGTTGTAACGACCCTTGATTATTAATTATAATTAATTTAATAATATAATCCTAAAAGATTAGCTAAACTATATTTATTTCTTAAAATAGCATTAACTAATTAATTATTATTAATTAGTTATTGATGAGTGTCAATGATTAAATTA
>ML809254.1:49437-67439 GCA_009831015.1 Picea engelmannii | reverse complement strand
TCTATTTATATCATATCAGTCCACAACTGTCGTGAGTGTAATCTAGCCATCCCATTCAAGGCTTTATGTCTGTGCATCCCTCTGTCGGACTGTGTGTGTATCCTTCTGTTAAACACGAGCTCAGATCAGCATGGGCCTGCAAGAAAAAACGTCCATAGGGGTACCTCAGGCTGACATGTCTATCTCCACGGCCAGACCCTCCATGCCTTCTATTTATGGAGTGAGTCAAAGTTTCAACCACCACTCATTTTTCATTAACTGCTTTTATTTCTCTGGATCGCAATGAGGCTTAATGCCTAGGGGGAAGCCACGTGTTGCTCTCGGATTTATCGTTTTATAAGCACATGAATGTGCGGTCGTCGAAGGCGGTTTGGACCCACATTGCTTTTGAGCCTGCAATTCACCACCTTCCGCCACGTAGCTCTTTTACTATACCACGGTTTCAATTGCGAGACCGATCAAGGATTTTAATGCTCGAGCAAGTTGCATCCCCGCAATGAAGCGTGGTCATTGATCTAGTCGCGTTCTGTGATCTAGGAAACCTTGCCAATTTAGTGCCCTTGCTAAATTTTATCCACCTGCCAACTTTAGGATCATTCTAACTCCACTTGGAGATGGCACTAATTTTAGCATTGAACAAGAACACTTCCCAAAGGATGATCTGATGTGGTGGCCCGACGTCAATATGTTGATGTGTCATGAAAAGAGAGGTGACACATGTCAACGCCAGATGGATTCCAGGTGTCATGACTCATGAGAGTGCCACATGTCTGAACTGATGACTGCCACGTACTTTGGCACTTCAGAGCTTGGGGGTGGTCTGCATGTAGAGCTGGAGCTTCGAAGTGAACGACGACCGTCGATCTAAGGAGGACATGCGGCAGGGATCTATGGACTCCAGGGGAAAGTACTCCGGAGGAAATCGGGAAGGGAAGTCTCGAAACCTCTGAAGCCCAAAGTCCCGAAGCAAACTACCACCGTTAGATTTGGATGGACAAGCAGCAGCAATCATTGGACTTCGGGATAAAACACTCCGGATGAAAGCGAGAGGGGAGAAGACGAAACTCCCAAAGCCTGAATTCCCGAAGTAAATCATGATCATCCGATGGAGAAGGACACATGGCAGCTGATATTTAACTTTGGGGCTTCTATCTGGTGCTAGACCTCGCGCAACTTTTACATGTCGAATACATGTGAGTCGTTGATCTGAACTGCTCCTGGGATCTCTGTCGCTGGAAAAATAAACCTGCACGTTGCTTGTATTTTAAGCCCGAAATGGGCTTCTTTGAATGTTTTGTTTGGACGTTTCTGTGCAACAAAGGACTTGGTCATCCTATGACCCTTTGACAGCTTTATGTGATAACAGGGTGATACAGAAATGAAGGTGCAAATTGAATATTGTGAAAATGTGGGTTGCGGTGTTGTGGGGTGGGGATGGAAGGAGGAGATGAGGGAAGGACTCTTGCATCCGCATTCATAAAAAATGACTAAGTATGGAGTATGGGTAGTAGTATAGAGTATGGGTAATAGTGAAAATGTAGTAGTATAAAGCATGGGTAGTAGTGAAAATGACTAAGTATGGAGAGTATGGATAGTAGTGAAAATGACTAAGTATGGATAGTATCTTATAACCTTCATCATAAAGGGGTTTTTTTAATTATGAAACATTAAGATAATATATTATGGGTATTGGTAGGGGCATGTAACGTACAACAGGGTTTATAGGTATTAGGGGTTATAAAAATGGGTATCTAGTAAATTTAGGGAGTTTGTATTGGAAAGGTGTATTGAGAGGAGGGTTTAACAAAAGGATTTTGGAAGGTATTTATCAATATTTAGTGAAATTAGGGGTATTCTTTAAAATCATGTGAATGCATGTGCTTTGTCTCATGTACACAAAGCGAAGGCCCTATGTGCAATTTGGGTCATACGGAAATGAAGGTGCAAATTGAAGATTGTGGAAATTTAGGTTGTGGTGTTGCAAGGTGGGGATGGAAGGTGGAGATGAGGGAAGGACTTTTGCATCCGCATTCATAAAAAATGACTAAGTATGGAGTATGGCTAGTAGTATATAGTATGGGTAATAGTGAAAATGTAGTAGTATAATGTATGGGTATTAGTGAAAATGACTAAGTAAGGAGAGTATAGATAGTAGTGAAAATGACTAAGTATGGATAGTAAGGAAAATGACTAAGTATGGAAGTGTAGAGAGTAAACATAGTTACCAACTTAACGAGAACTCTACAGAGTTCTCATTTTGGGGGGGGTTGCATTTTTTACCTCGTTTTGAAAAGTTGTGCTATTGGTAGCACCGCCCCTGTTACACATTATTTTCGCCATCCCTATGACCGTTAATGATGTAAACCTATGTGTTTCCTTTAGAGGGGCCAGTGGCCTGAATTCCTGAAGAAAGACGGGAGAGAGAAGAAGTTGTATTTTCCTTGGTAAAAGCCCTATTAAGGAGGATTTTCGTAGGTTGCACTATACACAGGGTTCGAAAATGCCTAATTTCCGCACCTTGCTCTATAGCTAGGTTGCGGAGTTTTCGCAGGCTGCACTATAGCTAGGGTGGGAAAATTCCTGTGCATGGGAAAAATGAGCATCTTCTCGATGCTTCTAGAAGGAGAATATTCTATAGTGAGGTGGCCTCCGAACGGTTTGGATCTTACTCATTTTCATGATTTAGTGGGATCATCCTAACCTCCTCACCTTATCCTCTTCAGCTTATAAAAGTAGAGGAGCTCTCATGGAGAAAGTTAGTTGTTTTGGCTTGAGATTGTTAGCTTGGTTAGAATGGATTTGAACTTTTCTTTGTCAAGATAGATCGTGAGTAGCTATCAGATATGTGGTCTCGGAATCCTTGGAGAAGGAAGTGTGTGGGAAGAAAGGAATTGTTGGAAGGAACCTGACAACATCAAGGCATCTAGTTGTATCTCTCTTCCACATTCTTTAATACAGATATGCTTTTCTTTCCTATATGAATCTTATTTGTTCATATTGTATGATTCCTTGATCACGTACATAGTTTCATATCAAAGACTCTGTTATTCTTGTCTTTGTTGGTTTATGTTTCTTTGCAGATATTTCTCCATAAGCTTCGTGATGGAGCTTGGATTGCATTGGCAAAGTCAGATCTTCGATATTTAAAAGGTATGTTCTAGATCCATTTCTCATTTGATAATTGAAATCTAAGGAAAGAGTAGTGTACTGTCTTGTTTTTTTCTAGTTTCGTAGTGAAGCTAGGGGGATTGATTTGTGTCCGCACTTAACAATTAGCCCGATAACAAAATTGGTGACCATACTGGGGATCGGATTGTTTTCCTAGTTTTCCTTGCTTTCTTTATTTGATTGCTTGGGTTCTATTCTCTGAGTCTGTGGGTGATCAATCCAGACTCTCTGGCCCTGAAAGTTTCCTTAGATTTTTTACCCTCTTTCCATTTTTTTCTTATTTACAGAGATTTCCGCATTGTGTTCTATATGCAGCCTGCAGAAACCTTAGATTGTCGCACCCGGACTGTTTAGGACAGTGCAAACTTTCTGCACCCTGCCCATTGCTAGCCTGCGAAAACTGTTGATTTCTGCATTGTAACCTATTGTTGGCCTGCGACGGCCTCTGTAAAAAAAAAAAATTGGATTGAGTATTGTTGTCTTTTAATGCCAGTTTTGCTTTGATCACCTGGGATAAACTTTTGGAGCCTATATTTGATTGTTTACAGTATGCTTGACAAATTTGAATTTGCTTTTTGTCGTCTTTTCTTTGTTTTAGCTTGTCTTCTATTGAAAGATTTTATCTCTTGTTTTGAGTGTCTTTCAATTACAAAGCATTGTTTTTCTTTAGAATTGTTTAGTGAAAATAACACTTCTTCTTTTTTAATAACTCGTGTTAAAAGAGAAACTTAGTTTGGGTTGTTTTTGTTTTGAGGAAACTCGCTCTTGTTTTTAATGTCTCTTTGAAACAAAAAATCTTATTTCTTACTTTGCATTAGATTGGGAGCATCCTTGCATTTGAAGTAGTGAAATTGCATGGTTTTTGGCATTTTTTGGTCTTGAATTCTAAAATAAATTTCCCCCTCATGGCCGGGGGGGAGGCAAGAATCATGTACTTGTGTACAGTCTCTTTGGCTCATTTCTTGAGGTTCTTGATATTGATGAGTTTAAAAATTTTGGGACATTGTGCATCTGGGAATGATAAATATTTTCTCCTTCTCGTAATATATATTTCATCAAAGTGAAATATTTGCATTCTCATTTATTTGCATTGTTTAGAGTCGGTCAAAACATCATTTAGTCCACGCCATTTTCCTCTTGAGTAACAACAGCCTTAAAATAAAGCGCTTATAAAAATTGATTAGACATTTTTATATTTTCTGGTAGCAAACCTGCATTAAATTAGTTGTAGGGCTTTGGAATAGGTGTGAAAGATAACTTTCCAAAGATGCAAACAAATATAGAATCTTGAGTTAGGGAGCGACGAAATCCACTTATTACATTTTGTCCTGGGAAGCCCTTCTAACACAAGGGTCAATCATGAGGTCGCATTAGGACTGACAAAGTTACTCACCCTTCTTTTTTGGTCTTGGTGTAGAGATTGTGCGTATTATGGGGGTCGCTTTAAGGTATACCCACAATGATGAGTGGAAGCCTTTCAAGTTGATTTCAGGCTAGATACCTTGCCTTTGTGCATGGATCGAACTGCCAACTGTTTCCACAGAAATTATTGTAGCAATTGGTAACCTTAGTGGCCTATCTCTTTAGAGTCTTTACACAAGGTGACTGTGGAGGGGAAAGTCTTCACGGTACCTGGAATCGACGTTGGCCAAACTCACTCAGGCTCCTTGGAGGGTATACCCACGATTATGTGTGGGAGATTGCACCAAGGCGTAAGTCTGTTAAACAGCTCGTCAACGTAAATTTTCCACCCGCTCTATCTCAGCCCCTTCTTACATTGTTCCCGCGACGTTGGATTTCATCACCAACTAGTGTACTCATTGTGAGAAGGTTTTGTTTGCTTGCTTGCTTACTAGATTTTTAGCGTGTGCTATTTGTTTTCCCTAGCAAACTCTAGGTTGGATTTTTATTTAATGGCGTCAATTCCCGAAATGACCAATGAAGGAACCCCTTTTCCAAGGGAACCTTTTGTTTTTCCTTCTAACGGAAACATTGGTCCTCCTCACATCACTACTTTGAGCCTTCCAGGTCTCACAATTGCATTACTGGTATGGTTGTTTTCCACTCAGGTAATCCCGAATACAGCTAGTGCTTTTGTTGTAAGCACTTCCCCCCAAGAACATCAACCTCATGTTGATCCTTCACCATCTTGACCAATAAGATCTTCTTCTCCTTCTTCACTTGCAAGGTCTTCTTCCATTTCATCTTCTTCGTCGAGTGAAATATCTGAAGCTAGTAACCCGGTGGCTAAGAAGAAGAAGAAAAGGAAGAATAAGAAGAATAAAAATAAGAAAGGGTCTAAACCTCCAACCATTGTTGGACATGTTGGAAAACCACCAATTACTGATAATCGTGCTAGGAGTGTTGATGATGCCAAGATCACCCAAACAACCCATAAGCCCAAGTACCCTTCCAGGCTTTGTAAGGGTATCCATCTTCTTAAGGATTGCCCTAGTCAATCCAAAGTTATAAAATCATGGTCTACATGCCCTAGCCAACCCATGTGGTCAGCCTCTGAACAACATGCTAATGACCTCTCGTCAACTAGTCAAGATCACGTTGGGAAGAAGAAAAGTAGAGTCAAGTTCCCGTGTATGTTATGCAAAGGGAGTCATCTCACTCACCTTATCCCTCATATGGACGAAGCCTCAAAATTACTGGAAGACATGACTGTTTCACAGCCTCAACTTCCAGTTGCTTATCGCAAGCTTACTCTCGACCCACCTGTAGTTGATGGAATGATCAATCTGGTCCTTTCATTGGTCAATCTAGTTGATCATGTCATCAATCTGGTCACTTCCTTAGTTGAACCAGTTAACAAAGTCGTCAATCTGATACCATCTTCGATCGATTCCACTCTCCCATTAGAGAGTGTCACCCAAGTGGTTGATCTGATCCCATCTTTGTTCGATCCCACTCTCCCATTAGAGAGTGTCACCCAAGAGGTTGATTTGTTTCCACCTGTCTACCCCATTCTCCCTTTAGAGAATACATCCCAAGTGGTCGATCTGATGTCGTCATCGATCGATCCTACTCTCCCGCTCGAGAGTAAACCCGATATTTCCATGTTTTTCTTGTTGATATAGAATCTACCGTGCTAGGGGGAATTCCTCCTTCTCTCGTGGAACCTCCTCCAAGTAATGAGGTCATCCTTCTTAATTGGGGTGTGCTAATTGGACCTTGTCTTACCTCTCACATTCCTTTCCAGATTATAGCACAGGTTTGTGGTCGGGACGTTCCTCAAACACTGATAGATGAAGGTTCGTCTATTAGTATTTTGTCCTCTCTAGCTTGGAAAGCTTTGGGTTATACTCAGCTTGCACCAATTACGTAGACTCTGTTCTCTTTTAACAGAAGAACCAGTCAACCTTTAGGGATCCTTCCTCAGTTTCCCGTAACTTTGGGAAGGAAAAATGTCTTTATTGATGTCATGGTAGTCCAAGACCCCTTGGATTTCGATTTACTCCTTGGGCGAGATTATGTCTATGCCATGAAATATATTGTGTCCACTCTTTTCATGTGATATATTTCCCGCACGATGGAAGAATTATGACTATTGATCAACTTTCATTTGTTGGCCCTGACTTGACTTTCAACTCAATGAACTCCCTAAACAGTTCTTATATACAGACAGTATCACCCCCACTATAGGTCAATTATGTGGCATTGTCTCCCATGCCTTCAGCTGCCGATGAAGATGAGCCTCTCATTGTACGCTCAGTCTCTTATGACTTGGATCTGGTAGTTGACATGGTCATCTCTTCGGTAGGGCTATTGGAGCCTGACCTCCTTACCCCTATCACGTCCCTCGACATGTGTTCCTTCCAAAGTGTGTTTCTTCCATCCAATGAAGATCTCTTGGAAGCCATGACCGATTTTTGTCCCTTGACATGGTATCCTTCCAGAGCACTATCCTCTTGGAAGTCATGATCAAGAAGAGAGTTATGAGCATGGTTTTCTGATTTCAAGCTCATTAAAAAATGAAACGAGCTATGAGCATGGTTTTCTGATTTCAAGCTCATTAAAAAATGAAACCGTCTTTGAGCATGGTTTTTTAATTTCAAGCTCGTTAAAAAATGAAACCAGTTACAAGGATAGATTTTTCGTCTCTATGGCAACCTCGTTAAAAAATTGAAACAGAGCTTACGAGCATAGTTCATGTTTCTGTGTCAAGCTCGTTAAAAAATGAAACATAGGTCTGGGGATTGAACTTGGATTCTTGAGCATAGTTCTTATTCCTGTGTCAAGCTCATTAAAAAATGAAATAGTTTTTCCCCCTCTTTGTTTGGGTCAAGTCCTTCGTCTGGTATTTGAAGCTTAATTTCATTCTCCTTTGCAGTTGGATGAAACGAAGCTTGGGGGGCATTTTCTTACAACCTCTGGACTTCATGTTGAAGTTAAAGTTGTTAGTTTCTTAAGTTGGGGGCTAAGTACCAACCATCTATGAACCATACATTGGGAATTCACAAGCATAGTTTCCTCTGGTTCAAGCTTGTGTAAAAATGAAACCAAGTCCAAGCATAGTTTTGGCTAGTATTAATCTCGTGTAAAAATAAAATCTATCTCAAGCATAGTTTTGTTTTGTTTTAAGCTTGCATAAAAATGAAAACAATCACGAGCTCAGTCTTTGTTCTTTCTCATGCTCGTAAATACCTGAGAATGTAACCGAGTAAACTTTTTCACTTTTTCGAACTCGTAAAGGTTATACGAAAAAGTAAACCCCTGGAGTTCCCTTTAAGCTCTTTTCAGACTCTCTAAACATGAAAAGATTGTCGAGCGATCTTGTTCTTTTCACGCTCATAAAAGTATTTGAAGAAAACATTTGATGAGCGGTAGGTTATCACTTTTTCGGTCTCATCAGATTAACTTATGAAAAAGGAACTTGTGGAGTCCTCTTTAAGTGTTTTTCAGACTCTCTAAACATGAAAAACCCTTGAGTTTTCTTTCTTTGGACTCATAAAATAAACATTGGAAGTGTTGAAATAATGTAACTGCAAAGAGTATTCTTATTATTATTGATATATTATTCATAGGATCAATCCCCATTGTGTATTGATCATGTCGGTTATTGTAATAGGACCAAATCCTTTTTTGCGGATTGGTCAAAAGACAATTGTAATAGGAAGAATAAGAAGTCAGCCCCAGCAGATATTAAAGAGGCCCATAAATATAATAAAGGTGGGTTTACCCACCCAGTTTGAGAAGTCGGCCCTACCAATGAAGAGACACTTCACACGTGCCAGACTTGTATAAATAAAGGAGGCTAGTGCCTCACTTAGATACAACTAACTTGCTCATTTGAGAGAGAGAGTGGCGCATATCTGGGAGAGGACTTTATGTATTAGTTTAAGAGATCTCTTGGCATTGTATTGGCTATCTGTATTAAGGAATTTTTGTTGGGTTTTCTTCCCCTAGAGGGTTTCCCAGGATAAATGTTGTGTCTCTTGTGATTGTGTATTTCTCAGTGATCTTGGATTATGCTATTGTTATCTAATGAAATGCAAACATCTATAATAATGGCTTAAACATTAACATGGTATCAGAGCCAAGCTGAAGGAAGCATCTTTCACAAGTGAAAAATGTCACTGTTATCGTACATGAAAATTAGGGCTTTTTTATGGTGAAGCTTTTCAACCCCAAAACAATCTAGAAAAGTGCGCCCTCCCCTAAGGATCAGTTTGGCACTCTCAGTGCACCTTTTCAGTGGTTGGATCTCCTGAAAAGTGAAACCCTAGTTTCACAAAGTACCAGAAGTACCAGAAACCCAGTGTACCAGAAGTACCAGAGTACCAGAGGTACCAGAAGCACCAGTCCAGAAATCCGCAAATCAAATTTGAAGGAGAAAAAGTGGGATTTTCTTAGATCCAAACACACCAGGCTGCTCGCCTCAACCAAGCGCACCTCCTGGTAAGTTCAGTTTTTTATTTTGAGCACTTTCATTTTTCGGTCATTTTCCTAGCTCCAAGTAAAGATGTCTGCAAGCGTTAATCTTGTTGACAATTTAGAAGGAGTGGAAAACTTATGTGCCTAGAAGTATAGGATTGGCCTCATTCTTCAAGATAATGATCTAGCAAGATTCGTCAAAGAAGAAGTACCGGAACCCGACGATGCTGCAGAAAAGGCAAAGCATCAAAAGGACACAATAAGGGCCAAAAGAATCATTGCAGATTCAATCAAAGACCACCTGATTCCTTATGTGTCATCCAAGAAGACTCCGAAATAAATGTTTTTCATGACCAAACTATATGAAGGAAATAACATAAACCAGAAGATGAATCTTAGAACTCAACTAAAGAATACAAGGATGTAGAAAGGAGAAATGATTCAGGAATACTTCTCCAGAATCTCAAAATTCAAAGAACAACTAGAAGCTATTGGAGATACCATAGACGAAGACAAACTCATAATGATGGCCCTAAATGGTCTCACAAGACCTTGGGATGCTTTCATCCAGACGATATGTACCAGAAAGGAGAAATTGAATTTTGACAGTTTATGGGAAGAATGCATCCAAGAAGAAACAAGAGTAACGAATCATGAAGCGTTACTAGCAAGGGATGATGATGAAGCCCTAGCTACTCACACCAAAGGAGGAAGGAAGAAACTCTACTTCCAAAAGGAGACTCATAAAGAGCCTCAACAGTCAAACAAATTCAATCATAAAGAATCTCATCCAAGGAGATTTCAGAAGAAAGGACAACAAAAGGAAAGGGACTACTCATCTATACAATGCTATCATTGTGACAAGATGGGACACATTGCGAAGTTTTTTCCATCCAGACAAGAAGAATACAAGAGAAAATATATGAGGCTCCATGCCCATGTAGTCGAAGATGAAGAGCCATCCGCAAAGATGATAAGAGAGAAGATCAAAGACCATGTCTTGATCTCGGCCCTTTCAGGATCTGTAACACCTGGAGAGGACACTTGGCTCATTGATAGTGGTGCATCCAAGCACATGATGGGACAAAGAAACATTCTCTCTTGTATCTCAGAAAAGAATTTTTCTCAGAAAGTGACACTTGGTGATGATTACCAATATCCCATCAAGGGAGTGGGAGAATCAAACCATAAACTGAATTCAGGGAATTCACTAAAAATGAAGGGCGTACTATATGTACCAGGCTTGAAGAAGAACCTACTCTCCATTTTAGCTTTAGAAAAGAAAGGCTTCAGAGTTTCCTTTATAGATGGAGAAGTTCTTATGTGGGCTAAAGGAGAAACCTTAAATGAAGCAATCATCATTGGTAATGAAGAAAATGGCTTGTATAAACTAAAGGGTCACTCAGAGGCTGCCATGACCCACGCCATTGAAAACTCATGTGAACTTTGGCATAGAAGGTTAGCCCACATCAACTACAAGGCACTACCATACATATGAAAAGTGGTCATATGAAAAGTGGTCATAGGTTTACCAGATCTCAAAGGGGACCATAAAGGCATATGAAATGGATGTGCACAAGGGAAGAATATCAAGAACACGTTTCCGAAGAGGGACAGCAAGTCAGAAGGAGTCCTAGAACTCATCCATTCAGATGTATGTGGCCCAATGCCATCATCATCCATTAACGGGTATGTATATTATGTATCATTCATTGATGATTACTCTCATAAAACCTGGATATATTTCTTGAAATCTAAAGATGAAGTGTTCAGTAAGTTCAAGGAATTCAAAGCCTTGATAGAGAACCTTTCTGAAAAGAAGATTAAGATACTCAGGTCAGATAATGGAGGAGAATATACCTCAAAAGAGTTTTTGAACTTCTACAAAGATGTTGGGATCAAGAGGGAACTCACTACTCCCTATAATCCCCAACAAAACGTTGTAGTTGAACGAAAGAACAGAACCATACTGGAAGTTGTGAAGACTATGATCCATGATCAAGATCTTCCTATGTGCTTATGGGCAGAAGCAGCAATGGTAGTTGTTTATGTGCAGAACCGATTGTCCCATAGTGCACTTAGGATCAAGACACCGGAAGAGATGTTCACTGGAAAGAAGCCAGAGGTAAGCCATCTAAAAATATTTGGTTGTCCAGTGTTTATTCATATACCTAAAGAAAAGAGAAACAAGTTGGACCCTTCAGGAAAGAAGGGAATATTTGTGGGATATTGTGAGGTCTCTAAGGCCTTTAGAATCTATATACCAGGTCAACATCACATTGAGATCAGCAGGGATGTGACCTTTGATGAAGATGCAGTGCTCAAGAAGTCTAAACTATGCTAGCTTGAAGAGGTATATGAAGAGGAACCCGTAATCCCCAGTACTGCAATGAGGGAGGTTCCTAGAGCTACAGAACCAGTGAGGGAAGTCGTAACTTCCCTTGATGAGGAACTTCTAGAAGACCATGATATAGTAGAAGTGAAAGAATCTCCTCAGATGACGATCCTCCATAAAAGAAATCTAGCTTGGGCTAGAGAGATTATTCAAGATGGAGAGAAGTACGGTGTTCCCAAAGGAACTACGAGACAGGTGAAAAGACCAAATCCATTCTCCAGTTATACAGCTTTGATGTGTGATCTCCTAGAAGAGGAGCCTACTTGCTTTGAAGAAGCCATTCAGAGGAAAATAGTGGGCAGATGCCATGACAGAGGAATACCAATCCATAATGAAGAACGAAGTATGGGAAATAGTTCCCAGACTGAAGAATAAAGATATGGTATCCTCCAGATGGCTCTTCAAAATAAAACATGTTGTTGATGGAAGTATTGAGAAGTATAAAGCAAGATTTGTCGCTCGTGGCTTTTCCCAGAATGAAGGCATTGACTATGAAGAGACATTCGCTCCTGTGGCCAGATACACTTTGATTAGAACCATCATAGCTCTTGCAGCTAAGATGAAGTGGAAGTTGCACCAAATGGACATGAAGACATCTTTCCTAAACGGTGTTATCGAAGAGGAAGTGTATATAGAGAAACCTCAAGGATTTGAGGTTGAAGACAGGAAGTCTCATGTCTGCAGATTGAAAAAAGCCTTATACGGATTGAAGCAAGCTCCTAGAGCTTGGTATGGCCGTATAGACAGTTTCTTGATGAGCTTAGGCTTTACCAAGAGTAAAGCAGACTCAAATATCTACTTCAAAATCATGAATAATGAGCCAGTAATCTTACTACTATATGTGGATGACTTATTCTTAACTGGAGAAGAAAAGCTCATCACTGAATGTAAAAAGAGACTTGCCTCGGAATTTGAAATGAAAGACCTTGGCCTAATGCATTATTTCTTAGGTCTTGAGGTATGGTAGAGTCCTAAGAGGATCTTCCTTAACCAAGGGAAGTATACAGTCAAAATATTGAAGAGATTCGACATGTTGGAATGGAAGCCCATGAATACACCCATGGAAGCGAAGTTGAAGTTGCTAGTCGATACTTCATTAGAATTGATTGATGCCACACTGTATAGACATATTATTGGATCGTTGATGTACCTGACGAACACCAGACCAAACATTTGTTTTTCCGTGAACACCTTGAGTTAGTTTCTGGTAGAACTCGGACGTGTTCACCTAGTGGCTGCGAAACATGTGATGAGATACCTTAAAGGTACAATAGATTATGGTCTCAGCTATGATGGAGACCATGATTTCACATTGAGTGGATATACTGATGCAGATTGGGCAGGAAGTGTTTCTGACAGGAAAAGAACCTTAGGATGTTGTTTCAGTTTGGGATCATCTATGATCTCATGGCAGAGTAGGAAGCAATCTAGTATTGCTCTCAGCACAGCGGAAGCAGAATACATTGTTGCATGTTCTGTCAGCTACAAAGCTATATGGCTTCGAAAGTTGTTGACTGGCCTATTTGACTTAGATATGAGAGAAACCTTGATTCTATGTGACAACCAAAGCTGCATAAAGATGACAGAGAATCATGTATTCTACGACGCGTCGAATCACATAGAGATCCGTTATCATTAAATCTGTGACATGGTATAGAGAGGAGCCTTCAAGCTCCAATACATTAGCATGGATGAACAGGTTGTTGACGTGTTGACCAAGCCCCTATCTCGTGTGAAGTTTGAGGACTTCTGAGATAAGCTTGGCATAGTCCGAAAGGACCTTCCTCGAAAGGGGGAGTAGTTGGTGTGATATTCCCTACTTCCGACCTTGTGGTTGTGACGTAAAGCAGGACGTGTACCTTGCTTTTGACCCAGTTTTCAGACGTAAAGCAAGATGAGACGTGTACCTTGCTTTTGACCCAGTTGTCAGATGTAAAGAAAGATGAGATGTGTTCCTTGCTTCTGACCTAGTTGTCAGATGTAAAGCAAGATGAGATGTTCCTTTCTTCTGACCTAGTTGTCAGACGTAAAGCAAGATGATATGATGAGACTAGCATTAAGCTTCTGGCTGGATAGCTGTGACGTAAAGCCAGTCTAGTATCATGCTTCTGACCTGATGGCTGTGACGTAAAGCAGGACGAGTATCTTGCTTCCATCTTGAGTGTTGTGACGTAAATCAAGACGATGAGATAAGACTAGTACTGTGCTTCCAGCTTGATAGTTGTGATGTAAAGCCAGTCTAGTATCTTTCTTCCAGCCGAAGTGTTTTGACGTAAAGCAAGACATTGAGATGAGACAAGTACTGAGCTTCCAGCTTGATAGCTGTGACGTAAAGCCAGTCTTGTATTATGATGAGCCAACCTTGCGCTGTGATGATGATGATGTATCAATTTGTATACTAATACATATGTTAGAAAAACAGGACTGCAGAGCAATAAAAATAAAACAAATGCGGAAACAAAACACAGAAGATACACAATACAAGAGAGACACAGATTTACGTGGTTCACCCAGTGTGGGCTACATCCACCAGAGAAATTGCCAGGTCCTTTCTTTATTATTATCCAGCAAAATGAAGGGATACAACCTATAGCAAAACCCGTTGTAACTTCCTCTTCTTTCTCTCACAGTCTCCTCTCTCAGAATACAATACTCGCCAACCTCTATAGTCGCAATACATTTCCCTCATAAAAGAGGGTTTCCTTCTAGGGAAAAAAACCCTAACATAATCTCTATCGTTAGATCTGCGACCTTATAATGGACGGTCCATATTTACAATGAAATTACAATATACTTTTACAAGGCAATTTTTTCTCTAGGGGCCCGCTTGCCCCTAGACCCCCCAGTCGGGGGGATAGCCCCCTCAGACCCCGCTGAGAGGGTACCCCCCCTCTGCACTCCCCCACGTGGAAGAGTGTACATACTTCTGGGGTGTAAATATTTCATGGGGCATAAACACGGCTGAAAGTAAAAGACCTCTAAATAAGGAAGATAATCAGGCTCCACAACCAACAACATATTGATGCAGATGATGATGGCATTCATTTGAGAATGACAATGCTACCGATGAAGAAAACTTTCGATGATTTATAGATACGCCAGTCAGTGTTCCAATATGATATTGATGATGTTGTCCTCTCACCCACTTGATGTTGTTGATGATGTTGTCCTCTCTCTCTCGCATGATGTTGCTGAAGAATACCCTTCTTGTTAAGGGGGAGTGTTGAAATAATGTAACTGCAAAGAGTATTCTTATTATTATTGATATATTATTCATAGGATCAATCCCCATTGTGGATTGATCATGTCGGTTATTGTAATAGGACTAAATCCCCTTTTGCAGATTGGTCAAAAGACAATTGTAATAGGCAGAATAAGAAGTCAGCCCCAGCAGATATTAAAGAGACCCAGAAATATAATAAAGGTGGGTTTACCCACCCAGTTTGAGAAGTTGGCCCTACCAGTGAAGAGACACTTCACACGTGCCAGACTTGTATAAATAAAGGAGGCTAGTGCCTCACTTAGATACAACTAACTTGCTCATTTGAGAGACAAGTTCAGATCTGTAGCCGGAGAAGAAGGAGAGAGAGAGTGGCGCATATCTAGGAGAGGAATTTCTGTATTAGTTTAAGAGATCTCTTGGCATTGTATTGGCTATTTATATTAAGGAAGTTTTGATGGGTTTTCTTCCCCTAGAGGGTTTCCCAGGATAAATGTTATGTCTATTGTGATTGTGTATTTCTCAGTGATCTTGGATTATGTTATTGTTATCTAATGAAATGCAAACATCTATAATAATGGCTTAAACATTAACAGAAAGGCCCATATGGGATCAAACCACTCCTTCTTAGGGTTCGTTAAACATACTCCGAGGGACTCATCCGAAGGATGAGCTTACAGTTCAAGCATATGTTATCCTCCTCAAGCTTGTGTAAAAATAAACAGGTACTCGCCAGAAATGGTGGGGGTAAATTGGGAAAGAAATGTATCTAAACCTGTATTCTATGGAAGAGTCGCTTTTGAACATGACACCCTTTCACTCGCTTTGTGTCTAGGTTGGAAAATCTGCTTGTCTCCTGATCATGCTCCTTTATAAGATTACAAATTGGTCTATGATCCCTGTTTTTGAGTCAGTTTTTCCAAGACAGTTGTCGTGTCGTCAATATGTTCAAAGAGAAGTTCAACCCAAAAATCCATCTATTGTGTCGGCCATTTCTACAGTCCTTAAGCCTTCTATTGCTTCGACCATCCATGAGTTAGTCCTGAATCACTTGTTACTCTGATCTACTTCAAATCGTGTTACCTGTTTTGTGTCATTGATGGGGAATACATTAAGGCCCTCCCGTGACAATTATTTTCCTGTTGACTTCAACTCATTATCCAGGAATTAGACTTAGGAACTAATTGGTACCTTAGAACTTGCATGCCTCAATGGCAGGTTTCCTCGCTTTCGACCGTGGGTTTTCATTATTGACCCCTGATCGGTAGATTCCACCGAGTGTTCAACTTCATCTCATTAATTCACATTCGTTAGATTGTACTAGAGTACCTTGGGATTCATTGACATTAATGGTGATTTCCCTCGCACTTGTTAATGGTATACACTAATGACTGGTAATCAAGTGGTTTCTACCATGTTCGACTTCATCACATGTATTCGCATGGTTAGATTTGTACTATAGAGTGGTGGAGATGAAGACCCTGAATCTTTTCTGGTAGATTCAAGTTGCATTGGAGTATATGCAATTTGTACTATTGCATAGATCCACATTGTATGTCTTGTGGCTATGTTCAAATTTGAGTCTTTAACACATAGATCCATAGTGTATTTTTGGTGAATATGTTCAGATTTGAGTCATATTGGCATGGATCGACAGTGTATGTTTGGTGGCCATGACATGTCTTACTTGACATGGATATTTGCATGTCGACATTTATGCTTTGAATCATTTGTATTCTGAGTATGGGAATGCCTACCTTAGTGATGATATATTATTGTATTGTATTCCCTTATTTGTTGGAAAGTTTTCGACCGATGTGTTCCTTGTTCCCTACACACACTCGACAAAGTATTTCAGCTATCACTATGTTCTAAATTCATACTTTGGGGGGCTCTATGTTACACATTATTTTCGTCGTCCCTATGACCATTAATAATGTAAACCTATATGTTGCCTTCAGAGGGGACAGTGGCCTGAATTCCTGAAGAAAGAAGGGAGAAGAACTTTTCCTGAGAGAAGAAGTTGTATTTTCCTTGGTAAAAACCCTATTAAGGAGGATTTCCGCAAGCTACACTATACACAAGGTGCGGAAATGCCTAGTTTCCACACCTTTCTCTATAGCTAGGTTGCAAAGTTTCTGCAGGCTGCACTATAGCTAAGGTGTGGAAATTCTTGTGCGTGGGAAAAACGAACATCTTCTCGATGCTTCTAGAAGGATAAGCTTCTATAGTGAGGTGGACTTCGAATGGTTTGGATCTTACTCATTTTCATGATTTAGTGGGATCATCCTAACCTCCTCACCTTATCCTCTTCATCTTATAAAAGGAGAGGAGCTCTCATGGAGAAAGTTAGTTGTTTTGGCTTGAGATTGTTAGTTTGGTTAGAGTGGCTTTGAGCTTTGCTTTGTCAAGATAGATTGTGAGTAGCTATCAGATCTATGGTCTATGAATCCTTGGAGCAAGAAGTGTGTGGGAAGCAAGGAACTGTTGGAAGGAACCTGACAACATCAAGGCATCTAGTTGTATATCTCTTCCACATTCTTTAATACATATATGCTTTTCTTTCCTATATGAATCTTATTTGTTGATATTGTATAATTCCTTGATCACGTACATAGTTTTATATCAAAGACTCTGTTATTCTTTTCTTCGTTGGTTTATGTTTCTTTGCAGATATTTCTCCATAAGCCTCGTGACGGAGCTTGGATTGCATTGGTGAAGTTGGATATTCGATATTTAAAAGGTATGTTCTAGATCCATTTCTCATTTGATAATTGAAATCTAAGGAAAGAGTAATGTACTGTCTTATTTTGTTCTAGTTTTGTAGTGAAGCTAGGGGGATTGATTTGTGTCCACACTTAACAATTAGCTCGATAACACCCCCTCCCTTTTTCTGTTTTTTTTTTTATATTTTAAATCTTCTTATCCATAATGTATCCACATTATTTTTTACAATGGTTAAAATTTAGACCCGTCGCGTTAACAATTGATGTCAATGTGATGTCATTGTGGACAAAGACTTTAAAATTTACCCTTGAATCAAAAAGCGATGATACTAGTAGCATTGTTTTTTTTTGAGTTGAAATCATAACTTAATTGAAACTGTGCCCTCAACAACTCATCATCAATAAACAACTCAAGATCGACACCTAAATCACTGCTTAGATTTTTATTTTTTATATTTTGAAATTTACATTAAAAAAAATAAAAAATTGGAAAAAAAAAATAACAAGTTAGTTTCTAAAAAAAACATTTTAAAAACAAAAGCTCAAACTCAATTTTTTTTTTTAAATTTAAAACTAAAAAAACTTTTAAAAAAATATTGAAATTAAAAAA
>ML809254.1:37440-49387 GCA_009831015.1 Picea engelmannii | reverse complement strand
TTTTTATTTGGTACAATTTTTTAAGAGAAAAATACTAAAAATAATAAATTTAAAAAAAAAAAAAAAAAATTATATTAAAAAACTTCTAAAAACAAATTGAAATACAAAATTTCATTTAAAAATCTTTAATATGTTTATATATATATATAGTGCCATACTCAACTTATTAATGATATTGACTATGCTTTTCCAAAACAAGGTCCTTCTCTATTGAAAGAATTGTGATAACTTTTACAACAATGAATTAATATAACGAGAATTAAAGTTTAGTAAGGAAAATGCTAAATGCCCCTATCATTAAAATCCCTGTCTTCGGCTAGGAACTATAGCACTCTTGTTGACTGGGTATTAATGGGAGCATTTTGGTGTATTAATGGGTGCATTTTGGTATGTGAAAACTTCATTATTTATTGAATCTCATTCTTTTAAAATGAAAAAAAAAAAAAAAAATCATAATTTGAATTTATAATTGGTTTACATATTGTGATGGAACTTAATAACCCCTGGTGTGTTCAAATTTTTTTTATTTGTCAAATAAAACAAATCATTAAATAATATTAAAATTTAGAAATTCTTTATTCACCATTTTGGAAGCTCTAACTCTGACAATGCTTCAATAGAGGCGCCCTTCATTATTATCCTTTATGTACTTAGTTTACCTCTTACCCTTGCCACCTCCTGCCCAAGTGTTTTAAGGCAGAGATGGATGCTGCCACATGTGGGATCCTGGATGCATGGAATGAAGCGTTGAAACTAGGTGTACGATATCATTAATATTTTAATATTTAATATTTTTTTTTAACTAATGGAATGAATAAATTTTCCAAAGTGTTCTTAAAATTTAAGAATTAATACATAGCCAAGTTGGGCGATTTATGTTCATATTGACAGAATATATTTAGCTATGTTTTTTATTTTTTATGTTTTAATTTTAATACATACTCAAGTTGAGCGATTTCAGGCTGGGTAAGTCGGTGAAAGTGAAGAAGCACTACTATGGTTTGAATCCCCATGCTGACATGTTTTCTCATTGTGGATGCTGACATGTTTTCTCATTGTGGTTCATATTACATGGATATATTCCACGGGAACTTGTAATGTCATGGGCAAGTTTCATGATGAGCCAATAGAATTGATATTAACACCGTACTATGCAATTTTATTGTTATTGTTTAATAGCTCTCAAAAGTTGAGTTATTTAGACATCAAATCTCACTTGAATTTGAGAGATGAAGATCTTATTAGACTGCTACATTCAATTGTATTTGGGAAGTATAAAATTTTGATTGCTTCAAATCACTCTGTTAAGCTATAGTGTACATATATGTTTCCTGATTACACACTAAGTCGATTGCACGCTAAGTGTAATTATAATTAGAAATGTATTTTCCTATGGTGTATTATATGGCTTATCTGCAAACAAACTTAAAAATTAGAAAAGATTAGAAGTTAAAAGTGAAAACTAGAAAAGATTAGATGTTATAGGGAAAACTAGAAAAGACGAGCCATTGGCTGTCTTTGTATACTGAAATTTACTATGAAGGCGGGGACTAGTTGCTTTGGAGCTATTTCCCTTGTTAGCTTTTGCAATGATGATATTGAAAGAATTGTGATAACTTTTACAACAATGAATTAATACAATGAGAATTAAAGTTTAATAAGGAAAATGCCCCTATCATTATTAGCTTTTGCAATGATGATCCAGAATGGAAATTATGGAATATAACTTTATATTATTACAACCAATGTATCATTAATTGTGCATATAAACATCCAATATTAATTGGAGCATTATAATAATCAGAACATTTTGAGAATAGTAATTATGAAAAACAAATTATGCCAATCATACGGACTTCGGCTGAGCTCTGCAAGGTTTAGGGTTTCATGATTCAACCAGCCCTCCGCCCTAACCACTGTCGAACTCCTCTTTACATGACTGGCACACTCTGCTCTGCAGCTCTGATCGTCTCAGCAGAATGAGCACAGAAGGGGGGTGAAATCCCCCTCATATCACAATGTCACAGCAAACGACTCGGAGAACTCTCGCGCACGTCGACCTTCCTTTGAACCGCCTCTGCACCTGCGCGAACAATACCTGCAAGAAGAGACTGATGGAATCATAGGTACGAATATGGATGCAGAATCTTCACATCCAAAAGAAGCTCGGACCTAGATACCCGGGAAATGCATCCCACAAGCCCCGGTTGTGCCCAGATATGTCATAAAGAGCACCAAAATAGAGGAGCACACACAGTTCATGAGGGACCATGCCCTCATAGGCAAATTCCTAGGCCTTTGGCCCTTAGAAAAAGACCTATCTCGCTGGATCAAGGCATGGTGTAACCCCAAGGGGGACTACGAGCTCCAACTAAGCTCCAAGGGGTTCTTCACGGTCATATTCTACAACCTGGAGGACAAAGACCACATATTCGAAGGAGGACCTTACTTCTATAACTTTGTTGGTCTTTATCTGTGCTTCTGGATCGACCACTTTTGCCCTGAAAAGGAAAACTTTGCCTATGCTTCGGTATGGATTCACCTCTATTCCCTACCTCAAGAGTTTTGGTTAGAAGAAATCTTAATGGGAATTGGTAAGACACTGGGCAAACACATCAAGTCTTCATAAGCCACCAAACAGAGAAAATACACCTCTTACACAAGAATATGCGTCTATATGAACATTTCCAAAGCTCTTCCAGGCACGGTAACCCTAGAATATCAAGATGAGGAATGGGCCCAAACCATAGACTACAAACACATACCCTTCAGATGTCGAAAGTGCCATGAACACGGGCACCTCTTCAAAGATTGCCCTCTCAATGCCNNNNCCCCCCCCCCGCAAGACAGTAGTTGTAGAGAAGCCAAAGGAAGGTTTTACCCAGGTTCAAAATCGCAAAAGGCAATCGCAACAGAAACCCACCACCAACAACAGAAGAAAGAACCCCAATACCAACTCCTTTGAAGCCCTAAACAACCTCCAAGAGGTAGAGGAGGTGGAGAACCCCCATAAGGTGGTGGGGAAAGATCGCAACAACAATAAGGAAGATCAGAAGTTGCAGGGGCACCTGATCTTGGGTATCCAAGATGACCCACAGACTTTCCCAGACATAGGAAAAGAACCATAAAAGGAAGAAGACACAATCATGGAAATGGATGAGCAAGACCTAGCCGAAATAGACCTAGACAGGCTAAAAGAAGCACTCAACAAGAAGGATCTACAAACCTTACCAGAAGACTAGCTCACGAAGGTCCACAAGGTTTTTCTGGACTCATCAACAGGGGATGCCTCAAGGCTAGGTATCAGTGTAGACCTAAACCCAGACCCAAGAAGATATCCAAAGGAAAACAAGAGACGTGGAAGAAAATCGATGCATCAGCTAATAAAGGAGGTTGGAAACTATATGATCAACTCGGGATAGATACACAGGATCTCAGAGAGCTCCTTTTCCCACCCACCAAATTGTTAACTATGAATATCCTCACCTGGAACATCAAAGGCCTCAATGGAATATCCAAACAAAGGATTCTCTGAAACTGCATCAAAATGGAAGACCATGATATTCTCCTACTTCAAGAAACAAAATGCGCAGGGAAAACCACAGAAGAAATTTTCAAAAGATGTCGGCGCACATGCAACTCGTACCATACAAACTCGAAAGGCACCGCAGGGAGCCTGGCCATCCTTTGGAACCCTACCACAGTCATTCTAGACCAAGGTCTCTCTACTCCAGGAACTCTTACAACTCACTACCGAGCCATCGGCTCGGACAAGGATGGATTGATCAACAATGCCTATGGACCGTAGAACAGCCAAGACAAAGACCTTTTTCTTTAGAACCTGGCTTACCTAGGCTCTATAGTTGAGCACAAAATATGGATCATTGGAGGAGACTTCAATATGATTCTCACACTGGAGGAAAAAAGGGGAGGAAAAAAAAGCTTGGAACAGGACAGTTTAAAATTCCAGGAAATCATAGATCACCACAAACTGGTTGACATTGAAAACGACAATGGCACCTTTACCTGGACCAACAAGCGATTGGGGCATCAAAAAATATCATGCAGGCTAGATCGATTCCTTATCTCGGAAGCCCTCCTCCTGGAAGGCCCTCTAGTAGATTCCAACATCCTCCCCAAAGCAGGCTTGGACCATTGGTCGGTTCAGCTCTGGGTAGACACAATCGCCACCCCCAAGCTCAAACCCTTCAGATTTGAGAAATTATGGCTCTCCCACCCAGACTTCCACGAGATGGCCCGCCACTGGTGGAGCACTGCGGAAATCCAGAAGGGCACCAAAATGTATTGTTTCCAGCAAAATCTAAAACACTGTGCGAAAATGGAACAAAGAAGTCTTCGGGAACATCTTCCAGGAAAGAACACTGCTAGAACAAAAACTAGAAGCTCTGTAGGCACAAAACATCCAAACTGGGCACACTTCAACTCAGCAACAGGAGGAGCAGCACATCAAAAGGCAATTGGAAGAGAGATACAAACAGGAAGAAATTCTATGGAGACATAAATATCGTGTTTAGTGGCTCAAAGAGGGAGAGAAAAACAAAAAATTCCTCCACCACTCCATGATCCACAGATGCTTCATCAACCACATCACGAAGCTGGAATATTCACAGGGCACCACCCTGCTCTCCCATCAGGAAATAACGCACGAGCTATCCAGCTTCTACAAGGATCTCCTCTCAGAACCCCCTGTGGATCGCACCTCTGCAATTGACAGAGTGACTCAAAACATCCCAAATCTAAACACCCAGGAACATAATGAAGCCCTCATGACACCCATAACTCAAGCAGAATTTGATCAAGCCATTCAGGACTTACCCACAGGCAAAGCTCCAAGCCCAGATGGCTTCATAACGGAATTTTTCCACTCGTGTTGGCCAATGTTAATGGAAGAAGTGTGGCAACTGGTAGAAGAATCTCGCAGCTCAAGCAAATTTCTCCCAGCACTCAATGCCACCTTCCTCACCCTAATACCCAAAGAAGAGAGGGTTACAAATTGAAGAACTTCAAACCCATAACGCTATGCAATGTGATCTATAAAATTATTTCCAAAGTCATAGCTTTAAGACTCAAACCAATCCCCCCCTTCATAATTTCAAAGGAGAAATCTGAGTACGTCGAAGGAAGGCAAATCATGGATAGCGTCATTCTCGTTCACGAAGTCACCCATTCGCTCAAAAGTACCCGCACTCCGGGTATTCTACTAAAGCTTGATCTTTCAAAAGCATTTGACAAACTAAGCTAGCATTACATGAGAGTTGTCTTAACAACCTTCGGTTTCAGCACAAACTGGATAGCCTGGATCATGAACCTCGTCTCCTCAACCTTCTTCTCAATCCTGGTCAACGAGACCCCCTCACAACCCTTCTCACCCTCAAGAGGAATAAGGCAAGGCAACCCTCTCTCCCCTTTCCTCTTTGTCATAATGGTTGAAGGCCTTGGATGCTACATCAAAGCCTCTATTCAAAATGGATCCCTACAAGGCATCTCTCTCCATGGGCTCTAGCCTGTAGCCTCCCACGGTCAATTTTTTAATGACACAATGATTTTGAATACCCCCACAACGCAAGACGCAAACAAACTAAGTTCCATCCTCAATGAATTCAACGAAGCCTGAGGAACCACCTTCAACTTGGCCAAATCGTAATTGTTCTTCTTCAACACGCTTGCTGCTATCCAACAGCACATCTCCCAGCTTTTAACTATTCATGTCTGCACCCTGCCCTCTCAGTACCTAGGCCTCCCTCTCTCAGACTCGGCTACCCGAAATATTTCCTCAGACTCTCTCCTCCTCTCCATATCCAACCGTCTCATCACTTGGACCTTCCGCTCCCTCAATCTCCCTGCTAGAATCACCCTCCTTAAAATGTCCTACAAGCCATCTCGGCCTACCTCTTCTCAGCCCTAGCCGCCCCTCAATCCGTCATAAAGAAAATTAGGAATCTACAGAGGAACTTCCTCTGGCATGGCCACAACCCAGACAAAAAATGGGCATGGGCCTCCGAGACCATGGCAAACTCAATAATACCATGGGAGCCAAAATCTGGTGGAGATGGCTCAAAACTCCAACAGAAAATTGGGCTAAGCTATGGAAACATAAATACGCCCCAAACGCTCAACAAGTTCACTTGATCAGGCTGTAGGACAAAATTCAAGGCTCCAACATCTGGAATGCGGCTTGGAAAAACCGACCACTAATACAGGAACATGTCTTTTGGGAAATCCATAACGGCCAAAGCGCCCTATTATGGACAGACTCCTAGCAGCAACTTCCACCCCTCCAATCAGAAGAAAATCTGCATTCCTATGAAAATCACCTACAAGATCTTGCCACCTCCAAAGTAGCTGACATGTGGACAAACACCCCAACCAACTCTCCTTGGCGAAACTGGAAATCTTCCCATCAGGAACTAGAAGTAGCAGAGGACCGTGACCTGTAGCACTGGAGGCAAGCAATCATCCCAAGAATAATTTGGATAAGCATAGATCCAGATATTCTCCGATGGGGGCATTCACCCCATGGAAACTTCACTCTCAAGGAAGGATATATTCTACAGGAAAAATTTCAAACTCTGCAAAAATACCACATATGTACAACAGTTTGGAATCAAAATTCTGGCCCAAAATCTCCACGTTCCTATGGCTCCTTCTTCAAAACAAAACCCTAACCTGGGATAATCTTCAAAGAAGGGGTTTCATTGGTCCCTCAATCTTCCATCTATGTTATCAGCAAGAAGAAACCATGGAGCACCTCCTAAACAATTTCATTCTCAGTGAGGAAATATGGAATCAAGACACCCAACTCATGAGAAGAACCAACCGGGTCAAAGATAACATCATGAGCACTATCAGAAGTTAGGGAACCAGATCTTACAAAATCCCAATCCTGAACAGAACCTGGCAACTCCTATTAGGCTTCATAGTTTGGAAACTTTGGAAAGAGAGAAACAGAAGAATTTTTTCCCTCCCAGGCCGCCTACCTCTGGTCCACCATCCTTTCGCACCTCTAGGAAACTCTTCAGCTCCAACTATGGACCCAAGAAGACTTCCCCTCTGAACCGGGAGAGATCTTGATTCTCAAATCTTGGGGATTCTCTCTCACACACTCCATTCCGTCTCATTATCCCCCCCTCATAGCCAAAACCTTCAGTCCCTCTATTTGGTCTCCTCTGTTGTCCAGGTTTCATAAAATCAACTTTGATGGTGCTTCAAAAGGAAATCTAGGCCTCTCAGGTGCAGGAGTAGTTATAAGAAACAACAAAGGACAAACCCACAGTATTACTGCAGAAAATATGGGATTTAACACCAAGAACTCAGCGGAAATATAGGGTCTAATAAAAGGAGTTCAATTGGCTCAGGACAACAACCTTACCTACCTCATCATAGAAGGAGACTCCAAAGTCATAATTGAGTTGGCATCAAAAATCTTAAACGAGAGAGATCCGGAAAAAATCACTCCTAGTTGGCGCCTGATGGGTCCCCTCCACATCTTTCAGTCACTCCTCAGACTCTCTCTCACTCTCACCACCTCTGACATAAGGCGTGATGCAAATAAGGTAGTGGATATACTGGCCAATGCCGGAGTCGATCTCACGCAGTAGATCACTCTCACAAATTCCAGGCAATCCCGAAGCTCAACTCTATGGACTCACTGCATGGAGCTAGCCCAAAGGGATTACCCTCACCTGGATGGGGTGCCACCTAGATAAAGGCAGGGGACAGCTGGAGACAGGAAGTCAAGGGATTTATTAACCCTGGCCGCCAGCCCCTGCACATTAACTCCTCCATGGCTCACACCATGAGAGGAATTATGTTAGTGCGCATGGCTGGGATATTGGGCGAGTGAACCAGCTAGGCATAGTGTACCAGGAGGACGCAAAGGTCTTTTCCGACTTCAATGAAGAATGCAGAGGTCCTTTCAGGCTTCCATAGAGTAAAGAGAGACATTCGGGCTCATTTCTCTCCATTCTCTCCCTGGTGCACTCTCTCTGCAATGCTCCTCGGCCTTCACGATAAATTCTACATCATTGTTCTCTATGACCTCTCCCCACAAACCAGTGGCATCCTCTCCACCTCCCTCCGCTCCATTCTTCGCTTCGTCTCCTCAGTTTCCCTCCATTACACCCTGCATCTTTCCCCGACCTTCACTCACTCCTTCCTCCACCTCCCTATCCCCCCCACCATGCCCCGAGAGCGTGAAAATTGCAAGAGGGGTGCTCGCAAAAACAACACCCTCTCTCGGGCTAACAAGCTCACCCCCTCTCAAAAAGTGTTCATCGCCCACTTCGCCAGTCCTCGTCACTCCTCCCAGAGCACTCAGTCGGCTCCCCTCCAATTTCATGGAGCCAGCAGGGTCAAATTAGAGACGACCTCCTCCACTGCTCATTATCCCCCGCCTCCACCTCCACATCTGCTTCACAGTCTGAGCGAAGTAAAGAGGAGGAACCACCCTTGGGAGAGCATCTCACTCTAGATACCAACCTCTTGCCCCCCCCCATCATCAAGCCCAGTGACCCCTACTACGGCAACAATAGTTGCAAGGTGGAGGAGAAGATTCCTCCGAGCTGGCAGCTGGAGAATAATGCAAGTACAGACAAGGATATCACCACAAGGGATGACAACGAGACTGGCAAGGAGAATATCAAGGAGGAGGAGGATTCGCCTAAGCATTTCGCCAACCGTCTCATAGAGGAGCACCTTCAGCTCCTCTTCGAGATTAGGCAAAAGCAGGAAGACCAGGTGCATTCACAAAGCGTCCTCAGCCAATGGATGGACATTCTTTTTTATTCTCGCACGGATGCTCCTGCACGCGCCAGATGCCCGACTTGCAGTCAACAGTTCACCCCAGCTTATACTATTCATGGACAACCAAGCCCAACTATGGATTGAAGCCCCCAGGTTTCGGTTTTTTGTTTATTTCAGTTGTAGAGTCGATGGTTTATTTTACCACGACAACAAGTTAGATGCTTTAGCAGTTTTTACTTATTATGTCTGTATAGTTTTGGTCATGGTGGCTCTGTATATAGCCAGCCTTAGCGAAGGAATGCAGAACTTGGTTCCAGTAATTTTTTGTAATTTTTTGTGCAAACATTACAGCTCCAACAAGACTAGAGCTCAGAAGAATATGTTAGTGTTTGAACAATATGTAGCCACATGTTCTGGTTTTCCTCCTGTGGCGAAACAGGTGGCCACCATGTGTCATTGTATAGCATACAATTGTTATTAATATAAGGTTTTGCACTTTTATTTACAAAAAAAAAATTATGAAAAACAAATTTAATTATTCACAATTGATGACGTTTTAAATTCACAACCCAAGTTTTAAATTCACAACCCAAATCTCCAAAAATAAGTAGAATATTCTGAATCATTTTCTTCATAGATAATAAAATACCTCATGATTCTATAGTTCTTGATGTATAACTATTATTAATCATTCTTTAAAAATATGAAATATATATGTATACTAATATGATATCATAACACTTTTATATTTATTTATTTATTCAAAATTCTTCAAATTCTAAGAATTACAATACTAATATTTAGTTAGAGTCTTCATTACTAGATAACTTGAGAATTTGCTTTCACAAGTAATCTAAAATCCTAAATTTCATATTGGTATAAATTTTATGTACTCTATGATTATATCATTAACTCAATTATTACATCACTATAATTTCTCGCTTTGTAAGTGAGTGAAGTAAAACATTCTTCATTATTTAAAGAGGTCGCTCAAATTTAATAGTAATGACAACACTTGGAACTTGCAATCGAGTAGATGTGTGAATTTATTGAAGATCCTTGAATAATATTTACTTGACATGTGAATCATTCACTTATTTAAAGGATTTGTTAATTTCATTCAGCACATAACAATTAGAAAGATTAAGATCTACGAACTATTAGATAACTACAAACTTGGTACCTAGCAATAATTGCAAACAGATTTCGAAAGAAATGAATTTAATTAGAAATAATTATCAGTAGGAAAGCTCAGAAAAATATGGTTACCCAGTGTTATCAATGTAGTATTATCTCAATTTCATGTTTATAGAATTATCTGATCCTCACTCAAAAGAAAAATCGATATACTTTTGTTTTGTATCCAGTTATCATTCTCTTCTCAATACGCAATAAATATTTAAATTGTAAGTATGCCAGATGAAAATTGTGGTGATATTTAAAACAATGTATTTGTCATCTTTCGATCGGAGGGTTGCGGGGATAATATCAGGGATCGCCCCGCGAGCCAGGCCGCGGTCCTGTGGCACCACCCGTGGGGGGCTAGCACGATGCTCGACATCGCCCTCGCGACCCTTCATAAAAATATATATATATAACTATATAGGTTGGGGCAATGCTCAGCATCACCCCTACGGCCCTTCATAAAAATATATATAGTTATATATATATATAACTATATATAGTTAGAGTCGTTATGATGCTTACGGAATCATCGGGTTTTCGGGTGGGAGGGGTCTACGGCTGAGGGTTTCCTCAGCCATAGACCCCTCTTTTCCTCATCATTCCCTTTCTTTCCTCGGATGGTCGTTCTTCTTCTCTGTTACAGGTTTTTATCCATCCTTGGCATTGAATCTTCCTATGCTCGCGGGTTATTGTGATGGCACGTTGTTTTTAACCTGAGCTGATTACGGGTGGGTTTTTTTCCTGGCTTCCAGATTGTTTGTGGGATGTGTGTTCTTCCTGGCATCTGTATTGTTTGCAGTGGATCGGGAGAGTTGGGGTGTTTGTTGCGCGCGCTAGTGGTTTTTGAGGTCGTTCGGATATGGTCATCGGTGTTCAAATTTTCTGCCTTGATGGTTAAGGGTCTTCATGGCCTATATTCGTCGTTAGTTTCTTTGTGGCGAGTCCCCTCTCTTTGTGGCCTTCTTCGTACTTTTTCTTTTGTTTTCCCTCTCAATATTTGGGGTCGTTTAGGGTTTGATGGATACCCTTTGCTTCGTAGCCTTGGATTCAATGATTTTGGTGCCAAGTTCAAGGTTTTTAGAATTTGGGGCTCAGGGTTTAGATCCTTTTTTCCTTTGAGGACTAATTTTTGTTTCACTCTTGGAAGGGTTTTTGGGGTTCTCCACATCAGTCTGCAGTCCCCTTCTCTGGTTGTAGTTGGATAGATCGAGGTTTGATGTATGTCAAATCAGGTTTCTTTTGTGTTGGGTGTTGTTGTCTCATCTCTCCCTTTTTTATTGTTTGGTGGTGTCCTGAGCTTTGAGGTCATTTCCTAAGGGCGTGCAGTGTTGTGGGTAGTGCAGTGCTTTGAGGTCCTTTCTTTGGGTATGCAGTTTTTGGTCCATCATATTTATTTTTCTTCTACGGGTGGTGTTTTCTTCAGTGCCTCTGCTATCTAGTTCTCTTGGTGTGGGAGCTCATACCACTCTGATCTAGTCTGTTCGGGCTCCAGGGTTTCTTTGGGATTGCTCTCTTGGTCGGTTTTTATTTGAGGCAAGAGTTCATGCTTTGATTGATTGTTTCTGATACATTTTTTATTTTTGGATAGCTTATTTTGTTGTTTTCCTCTTGATAGCCTTTTAACCAGTTTTTGGGCCTCTGCAGGCTTTTTTTCTGCTCTTATTACCCATGTTTGGGTTGTGTTATGTGCACATACAAAATGTTATTTGGTTCTATCTCGATGAATAAAATTACATATTTTTTTTCCTGTGGAAAAAAAAACTATATATAGTTATATTTATAACTATATATAATATAATATATAACTATATAGTTATATATCTTATATATATAGTTATACATATTATATTATATATAGTTATATATATAACTATATATAATTTCTTTTTTATATTTTTTTTATGAAATTATTATTTTGTTTTTATTTTTTTAAGTTTTTTAATATTATTATTTTTTATTTTATTTTATTTTTTATTTTAATTTTTTTTTGTTTTTTGAA
>ML809254.1:0-36778 GCA_009831015.1 Picea engelmannii | reverse complement strand
AAGATATCATAAGGGATCTTATTGGATTTAATAATCATGACCTTAGTCTTATCAGTATTAACAGTCATACCCATATTGGAGCAAAAATCCTTGAGGATTCTTAGTTGGTTTTCAAGATCATGGGGACTCCTTTCCATAAGAACGCTATCATCGGCATAAAGAAGAAGATTTATAACTATACCAGTGAGAGTAGGGTCGACACAACCTTCTTTTTCCAAGCATTCTTCTAACTTATCAATGTATATGCCAAAAAGGGTAGGGGACAAGGGGCAACCTTGTTTGACTCCGATATTGAAGTTAATCACTTTTGACCAGCCCTCAATGTTTTTAAACTTAGCAATAACTTTCTTATACATCCTTATTGTAGCAGCCCTCAACTCGAGAAACACTTTATCTCTTCCAACCTATTCCAAAGGTTTTTCCTAGGAACCATGTCAAAAGCTTTTCTAAAGTCAACAAAACAACAAAAAATATTGGTTTTAGTATTGCAGAACTCCTCTGCAATGATCCTAAAGGTAACAAGATGATCCACATTTGAATGGTATCTCCTAAACCCGGCCTGGACTTTAGCTCTTTTACCATGACTTTCTAGCCAAATGCTAATCTTTTTTTCCAAAATAATTCCATAAAGCTTGGCTAAAATCAGGCTAATCATAATGGTCCTATAATTAGAGGGAATGTTTTTATCCCCATTTTTAAAAATAGGAACAATGAGGCTTTGCGTCCAGGGTTTAGGGAAGCCCTGCTTGACTACTAAATTAAAGAGCTTGTGTATGTGAGGGATAAGGATTGGCCCTCCGATTTTAAAAATTTCAGCTTGGTAGCCTTCAATGTCCTTAGCTTTCCCATTTGCAAGTCGCTTAACCCCGAACTCTATGTCATCTAAACAAAAAACTTCTTCCTTTGTAGGGACAATAGGAATGGTGTCCATGGCAATAGGGAACTCGTAAATATTTTTAAGGTAGGAATTCCAGTCCGTTAAAGGAATCCTATTATTTTCTTTAGTATTGTGTTTTAGAATTTGGCTCTAGAACTTCTTAGGATCCAACTTGTATAGTTGTGAAAGTTGCTCTTGCCTTTTATTGATATAGTATCTTTTTTTCCTTTTAATCAGGGCTTTGTACGTATTGATCTTATCGATTTTTAAGGGCTCATTAGAAGCATCCCTAGTGGCTTTCCTAGCAATTTTACATTCTTTATCATACCAAGGGTTGGTTGTTCTATTATTCTTTTTATGGGACACCTTGAAAGAGAACTTGTTAATAGAAGTGGAAAGGGTAGTTGTAAAATTATGATAGAGTTCATCAATGTTGTCCTTATAAGTTAGGAGGTTTAATTTACTATTTAAATCCTTTAAGAAAATTTCAACTTTACTTTTGTCAAAGCGCAAATTCCTTTAATTATCAGAATTCTCTTCAATGGTGCTCCTATGCATGGAGAATTTTAGAGTTAGGGTTAAAGGTTTATGATCAGAGTCAGGCTCATGGTCATTTAAAAGGTCAAAAGTTGTTATTTGGTTGGAAACGGGGATATCAGATATCTCATCATCTACAACACTACTACCTAGCCCATGAATACAGGTCATTTGGTTGGAGTTTGGCCACTAAATTACTCCATTGCAAATTATTAGGTCTTGAGAGCTGCAGAGCTTGACCAACTTAATACCAAACAAATTCTCAATTAGGTCTTCAGAGCTTCTTTTGTAGCTATTAGATAAAACAAGGTCCTCATCTAGCCATAAAGGATTATGGTTGGAGTCATCACTTAAAAGAGTAACTTGTTTAGTTGCACTCCTAGCATTAAAGTCTCCTAGTAGGAGGATATTACCTTCATTTTTCAAATTATAAATATCTTGTTCTAAATTATTATAGGGACAATTTTTATCTAGATTATTTTTCTTATAAAAAGTAGAATTAATAGGTGCAAAATAACAAATTGCTATATACATCTTCTTAGCATTGGTGTCTGAAATTTCTCTCCAAATGTATTGATTAAGAGGGTCAATCTTATGAAGTTGAATGTGAGGAGAAATGTTTTTTCTAATATAACAAGATATGCCTCATATCCCTCTACAGTGGGATTTTTTGTTCCATGCCGACCACAAGACAAATCCTTCCATGCTAGGGAACTTAGACTCCTCATGCTCCCAAGTTTCAGCGAGACAGATAATATCAATATCACTTGGGATCCAACTTATCATAGGACCTTTGCACCATGGAAAGCCACGACAATTCCAAAAAAGGATCCCAAGTGTCCCAAATTCCTATTTATTATTATCCTTCAGGTCTCTATCCCTAACAATAGCTTTTCGATTTCTAATTATTGTCAATTTTCCTTCGTTCCTGGCTTGTTTTACCTTTTGAACTTTCTTCCTTAATTCAGCTTGGTCTTCAGGAATGAGGTCTTCATTTATAAATATTCCTGACCCTTTTAAGCTCAGAGATTTACTAAATATGCTATATTTATGGTCATTACAACTTACTTTGACACGGATCAACCTATCTTTGTGATCAATTACTTTTCCTAGCCTCTTTTCTTCTATGAGGTAAGTTGTATCAATTTGTGATTTATTTTTTAATTCTTCTTTTACTATTGCTAGTGTATCCTCCTCTTGTTGTTCTTTTACACCAAAAATTATGAGGTTCAAGGCTCTTTTGTTATGCTCATGGTCCAATTCGATTAGCTTATTCATTTCCTCTTTGATGGGATTGATATCCAATTTGTTTTCCATATTACTTAGGGTCAAATTGTTGGTTAGTTTTTCTTCTAGCTCTTTAATCCTATCTCTCAAGATGTGATTTTCTTCAACCCCTCCTTCTTGGGTTGATTGTTTATGATTTTCCATTTCTTGAATTCTATCCTTCATTGTCTGCAATTCACTCTTGAACCCTAAGAATCTATCCTCTATTTGAGTTTGAATGGTATCTTTAAATTTTTTTATCAATCATTGCCTCTAGCTCTATTTGGAGTTTTACGTCTCTTTCTTCACTCTTTTTTTCTAATGTTTCTAACTCTATTTGGATTTTGGCATATTTCTCTTCTCTTTCTTTTTCTACTGATTCCATATAATCGTAAAAGATCTCTAGGGTGATTTTGGGGGGCCTCCCCTTGTTAGGTTGAGTTTTTGGAATAGGTGGTGGAGTGCTCATATTAAAAAGAAGAGAAAAAAGATGTAACAATTATTATTATGGATTGACTTTATCTCTCAAATCAACTTTTACTTCTGAAGCTTAAAATAAATAAATATATTTAAATCTTTTTACATAAAATTAAAATTGAATCAAAATAAAAAGTAACTCACCTCATTTCAGATGTCCAAATGCTCAACCCTTTGAAGAAGCCAAAAATAATTTCTGAAAACAGCAGAGAAATTCAGAAAAACTACAGAGATTGTTCTAAGTAAAAAGATATCAACAAAATGGTGACATCAACAAAATGCATGAATGATGGTGTTATGTGGTGGGATTAATTTTTCAAAAATAAATTAAATTGGATTAGAGTTTTTTGTTTTTAAAATGGGTGTTTTGCGGGGAAATTTAAAATTTGTTTCATTTATTTTTAGTTTTTTTTATTCACTTTACTTTTGTTTTTAATATTGTTTTTTTTTTAATTTGAGTTTTGAATATATATTTTTTAATGGGTTTTTTTCTTATTTAAAAAAAATATATATATTATTTACTAAGATTTTATCCTTTCTATTTTTTTTAAATATAAATTTAAAAAAAAAAGTTTGTAAATAAATTTTCAAGTGACCATTTGAGTCCAATTTTGGGTTGTTTATTTGTGTAGGGATATGTGGTCAATGCCACAATTTTAATTAGATCATAAAGAGCTATAATTTTAACATTTAAAAAAAAAAAAAAAAACATTTTGTTTTAAGTAGTATCACTTTTTTATTTAGGTGTTGATTTTAAGGTTTTTCTGAGAAACTGTATGAGTTTTGAAGGTCATGCTTCAAAAATATTATAATTTTAACCTTGTTAGAAAAAATGGTGCTACCAATAGCACAACTTTTTTATTTGGTGGTTGATTTTCATGTTTTTTATGCAAAAATATGGGTTTTAAGGGCTAGAGTTATCGCTATGAAGTCACAGTTCTTCGTTAAGTCTTCAAAAATAAAATACACCGCTCATGGAACCTCTTGTTGCAAATGTTCTTCTTCTTTTGATGCTTGTAAGATATCTTCTTCATTAAACTCTCCTCGAGACGAGAAATCAATCGCTTGAAGGTTATATGTAAAGTGATAACTGTTATCATCACTTTTGTTCATCCATTGTAAACATTCCCCTTTCGACTTTATATAAACTGGTTGTGCCACTTAAGAACCCATTGTAACATTTTCACTATGACCATGTTGACTGAAATCTTCATGTACATATTGTGGAGGTTCTTCAAATGTCATTGAACTCATTGTCAACATTATTTTCAAATTGAGCATATGAGAGCTCTGAATTTCTCTTCCATGGAGCATGTGACAAATAGCATTCTTCTTGAATTGAGACATTAAGGTTGTCACTTTTATCTTCAGGAGCATAATCTGTTACGAGGAAAATCTCTCTATGGTTAGGGGTAAACCACAACAGACGGAAATGACTGCAGAAATCAACTATATTCTCAAGTATGTTATATAAACAAATATGCTAGCAAGACAAGATAAAAGGCCTACCTTGTCCAGACGTTCGATGAAATCCACCGTTAAGCACTTGACCCAAAGCAATATACCTGCAACTAATCCCCACAACCAAACAAAGCAAGCATATGGTGATAATATATTATGTTAGCACATTTGATAGCATAATCCATTAATAAACATGACAAATACGCCCATGGAATAACAATTCAAATATTTGCAAGATATCAATTGGACGGGAAAAGAGTATTTCTATTAATATATGATCAGCAGAAGTGAAAAAGTTACAAACTTCCATGTCGATGTGGTTCAGAACCAAGAAATTAAATTCCTTCCAGTTGGGCCTCCACCACTTCAATCCTCCACCAAAGGCAAGCTCATGTAAGAGAGACAATAGAGTTCTCACTCAATAAGGGAAGAGCTTGGGGGTGGAACACTGTGTTCATACTTAAAGGACAAAGGGATGCAGACTCAATGTGAAGTGAATAATTCCTCCAGAGTAACTTTGCTCTCAAAGTTGAATTCTTTCTTTTTTTTCCATAGCTCGGAATTGGCCCATTTATAGCCTTCAAATGGAACTGAAGGACCAAGTTGGAACGTTTCCAGTATATGGAAGACCAAGGATCATTGATCTTCTGTTGTGACATGGAAACCCAACACCATTTTTCATTTTGGGGCACAAATCTCGATGTATGCAGCATGTAGTGGTGCAACCTGCATATACGCATGTTGTATAGTAGGCAAAGTACGTATATGTGGAAAAAATGTATTTTTATCTCTAAGATTTGCAAAAATGGATGAAAATTATGCATAGGAAAATGGAAAAAGGCATTGTGTGCAAGATTGTATAGGGTGAGGCAAATATTACTATAATTGATGCCCCCTAATGTGTGAGGTCATAGGAGTATCTGTGATGGCCGAAATACATTATAAAAACCCAGAAGTTGAGTGATGGGGAACGAGCTGAAAGAACTAGTTGCTCATTGCAATCTATATTGACTTTGCATACATGGTTGCCAATTGAAATTACACTGCAGATCCATGTGAAAATAACCAAACAACTGTTTGTGGTCATGAATAGGAAAATACAAGTGTGGTTATATGCCAAAGGCTATCATAGTCACGAACAAGGCCCAGTAGAACCAGTCTCTAAATCAATCTGAAGATATCTGTATACAATGGAGTACAATCTGATCTCCCATGATCACTAAAGTCACACGGGTACTGGTCCAATGAAAATGAGGCAACAGCTCCGAAAAGTTGCGGTCACATACTGATGTCTTCAAGTCTTCTACACAATCCGCCAAAGGTGCAAGTCTACATCATGTGAATAAAGGAGTTGAGGTCGAACACAATGAGACATCGTTTGATTATCGGTCATTGAGGTATACTGTTAACAAACACAATACAGCCTACCGATGATGAAAGTCGGTATCAAGGCACCAAGTACATTCTTACAAGTGTGAATAAAGGAGTCGGGGTCAAACACTTGAAGAATCCATCGATCAGGAAGCATTGATGTATTCCCAACTATCGATAGCGAGAGAACCTGCCACTAATGACTGCAAGCCTCAAGGTACTCATTGGACTCTAGGTCTCATTTCCAGAATAGATGAGTTGAAGTCGATGGAAGGAGACCCGCTGAAAGGAGAGCATTAAGGCATCTATCATCATTCAGCACAAGGTACAAAGCAGGAGCTTCATGATTTGGAGGAAATCGGACGAAGAACATGTTCATGAGCCAACAACCCTGTGTGTCTTTCGCGTGTGCCAAGTGCAAGTGGTACACGAAAAAGACCCTCTGAATAGCAGCCAATGAGGAAAATTGTTGACAAAGGCGAGGAAACCACCAATAAGGCTAATGGAATCCAAGACACTGCACAAATCCCAATGTGTGAATAGATGTCTTGTCGTCGAACACAAGGAAAACCACCTAGTCAACGACCAATAATGAAATGTCCACTGTTGGGTTCAAGGTTACCTACCAATGAGGAAAGTAGGATCAATGTGCATGATAGGACTACAACATCATGTGATTCTGAGACAAATTGAGAGTATGGTCGACATGCAAAGTCAAGAGTTCTGAGAAATGGTCGACATTGGTTGATAGACATCCTTTGAAAAAGAGCATGCGACATATGGAAGACTCCGGCAGCATAGACTCAAGGATGAAACCATGAGAAGCAGGAGGCATCAATGAAATTCTCCATAGGGACTGGAAGAGTAACCAGTCGAGGGAGAAAACTCTATGTAATGAGCTTAGCTTCCTAAGGCCATGCTAAACCCAAAATTGTGATGACAAATGGACTCAATAACTTTGTGCTTTGTTCAAAGGCGACACGATTATTGCCAATATAAGATAATACTCCCTTCTCACCCGTCTTTTTTTTGTTTTTTCATAAACAAATGAATGATATGATACAGAGGAGGAAACGAGTGTCGCAAGTAAGCAAAACTAGTTCCAGGAATGGAACATGCCTATGCTCAATGCAAGGAGATGCATGCGGGAGATGGACACTCGAGGGAATGTTCTCTCCTAGGAATAGGGTGTCAAATTGCGAAGGATATAAACAAGACTCTACTTGGTTGAGGATGCAAAATTGTTGAGGCAAACTATTTATAATGCAAAGCAAGAACCAGCTATAGGCTCAATACTGCAAGCAAGGGCATGAGATGCAATCACAACTTAACGCCAAAAAATGTCATTTTTCATAATCTTAGTCTACTTGGTTTGAAAATGGATAAACTTGTACCAAATAAACGTCCTTTCAAATCCAATTTATGAGTGTGAAAGAGACAAGGTCACTCAACAATCTTTTCGCTTTTTGAAAATGAGTCATAAAATAGCTTAACTAAGACTCGCGCCCTTTCAAGTCCAATTAACAAGGGTGAAAGGGACAAACTCACTCGGCAATCTTTTCGATTTTTAGATGAGTCAGAAAAGAGCTTAAATCAGACTCGTTGAGAGGTTTCTAGGCAGCAAGTCACGGGGGAGGCCAAGGCTCACGTGTTGGATTTTTGTGGAATGTCAGTATCTTACGAATAACCGACACAAGCTTGGGAAAACCCAAAGCTCTTCAAGTTGAGGAGGATCAAGAACTAGTAGAGGATATCATCTACGTGATATATCGAATAATGTCTCTTACTAGAAAGGACATAGGCGGAGGCATTAGATACCCCACAAGACCATCCCAATCAAAGGGAACTTCTCCAAGACTTGGAAGGAGAGTACTCGGGGAGAGTAAAACTCTCTCTTGTTCAGAAGGTGCAAGATCAGGAATGCTAACGACATGGTTGAAGGACGCATCACCCTCAAAAAGGAGAGTCGGATTGACCAGATATTGCACTAGTACAACCACTTCTTCAACTATTGGTTGAATAGGATGTGTGATAACAGGGATAGAAGACATGCCACCCTCGACAATGGGGGTGTGGTCAGGAGAGGATTGCATCGACATGACTGGCGTATCAATCAACGGAGAAATAGGATGTGGGGAAACCACAAACGCCTCAGAATCCGAAGGGCCCCTGGGTGAGCCCCACGCTTCTGGTATCCCAACAGTAGCAGGACACAAACGAGTAAGGCGATTTCCTTTGCAAGTCCTGCAAATGAATTTTGGCTTACGTCTTAGACATCTAGGCTTCTCAATGCCCCCAATGTCATTAACAAAGGTTGGTGGCATGCTCTTAATGTGACTGGCAAAGGCGAGAGTCATTTTCCACATGATGTACAGAGGTTGGAGATGTGACATCGATATGACTCGTGGCGACTAGAGTGATGCCCCCAGCATGACTAGCAGCAGTTGGTTGTGGGTCTTCAACATGACTTGCAAAGGTCGTCGACCAATCTCCAACATGATTGGCAGAGATTGGTGATGGAGCTCCAGTATGACTGGCAGTGACTAGACTAGCGATGGTGGGTTGTGGCATTTGATACCAAGGTCCAGGGAAAGATTGGCTTTGAGACATTGCATACTAGGAAGCATCTCGGTTTACACCTTATCCCTGTCCGGCAAGGTAGTATCCTCTGCCTAGTTGATCCATAGACGTTTGTATGGGCATCATCACTAAGTAAATGTTTGCGAAGAGACAAAAGTATGATAAGAATTACTCAAGTGAGGATATATATTGCCCCCATGTGAAGGGGTTCCATGAAGAGGGTAGCCTGAACCATAAAATTGATTCCCCTGTATGAAAAACCTGGAGATACATGTGGACCCACCATAGGAAAAGTGTTTGTAGGAACTGGCATGGCGAACGAAGGATACATGGATGGGATGTAATAAGTAGAATAATCACCCATATTAATATTGGCTCCTGAATAAACATGGCTAGGACTGGATCCGTAAGAGGGGAGGTTCCAACCTCCCATAGCGAGAGTTGGTTGAGGGAAAAGACTCTTCTCAAATGAAAACGCATAAAGTTGGGCCATTGTGCCCCCGGATGTAAGTATAGGCATATTAAGAGGGCCATCACTCATATCAAATGAAGATGTAGACGGTGGGGCCATGGTGCCCTCGGATCCAATGTTAGGATTCATATAAGTGGGGCAGGGAGAGGATGGAAAAGGTGAAGGCACATTTGGCATATCAATAGGAAAATGATTAGAAACCCGAGGCATGGACTGAGCGTCATAATTCTGCATACCATTATGAAAAGCGGACGGATTCGTCCCCATGAAATGAGTGAACATCATGGGGAAGGTAGCGGTAAATGAGGGAGCCAAAGGGACTCCACTATCCATGATAATGAGAACTCAATATGAAATCCTAAAGTCAACTAATAATCAAAGAGCACACCAAAAATAATCAAACGACCAATATGCACACAAACATGATAAAGTGGTTGAAAGGGGCCTCCCTCCCTAAAGAAGGTATGTCTCGCCCAAGAGGGGCCTGAGACTCCCTGCTAAAGATCGGAGATAACAGAATCATTTATAAGGGCCCTCGTGGGCTTAACAACGCAATCGGTCAGATCCCCCCGCAGAGGTAATCCTCCATAAAGGTCGTGTATTGTCTGACCCTTATCTGACCCAGGGTACCTGCAGAATAACCCTTGCAAGTAACCTATGTGGTACCTAAGTCAAGCAACTAATAAACCACAGTATAACCGATGTGCAGGCGAACAGTCGTAAGTCTGGTCCATCGTATGGGCAGGGTAGCAAAGCCCAGAACCTTGAAAGCATCGCCTCTCATGGAGGTAAGGGCACTAGCAAGATCCCCAGATACGAATAAATCTCCAGAAATATCTCTTATGCTAGGAAGGTATCAGGGGGATGTCCCTTCAACCGACTTCACACGGCCTCGTGTTTAACTCTGGTGTAAGCGAAGGCTCCTGATATTACCGATTATATAATGGATTTCTCCACTCCCTTAGTCAGACACATATGTTGATTTAATAGCCTTCGATAAGTTTACTCACAAAATCTTATTCCAAGGTACTAAATCCTAAGCGAGTTTGTGCACCCTAAAAAATAAAATAGTTACTAATCAATTTTAAATTATAACGCTAATTTTAATGGTCGTGCTTACTCAAAAAGGTGTGGTGATGAAACTCATGATGTTATGACTCGGCAAGTAAAGTAAATATGAATACAATGCAAAGTCTTAACTTCAATTTTCAATAAATGACATGCTTCTTAAAACAATGCAATTTTCAATTTCAACTCTGCAATTCTGAAATAAAAATGCAATCTTTTTTTACATGCACTAAGCTAAATGACAAAGACTCGAAAGATCAAAATGTCAATCAATGTAAAATGCCTAATATTTTTGTATTTTTCAATATAAGAATAATCAAAATGCATGGACTAAATAGCAACTTAATATATAAAGACTCTATTGTGTATAGAAAGAGACAACTCAAGTAGGATACCAAGGAGCAAAACACCCAGCCCAATGTACAAGGACAATCAAAATGAAAAGATGATGAGAAATACTCTGCCCAAAAATTCAAACCAAGACAGATTTCCTATCATCCCACAGGCACTTAACAGTCACTACAAAGACCCAAGAAGACTCAACAATCATCAAAACCTACCAAGCAACCACCAAACCCAGAAAACAAGCACAAGAGGTTGATGTACGTGATTGTTCAAGGAAACGGTGTGTATGTACGCAACTTACAGAAGGACAGCACGCGTATATACGCGATTGTCAAGCAAAAACCCACGTATATGTTTCAAAAACACAGCTAGGAAAAGGAGAAGGATGAAAGACTCAAACCAGAGTGAACAGAGGTTGTCAAGCAATGATATGACAAGAAACACAGTATGAACGAAAGCAATCTAAGAAGAAAAACACTCCAAACCCCAAGAAAGAAGATTCAATCCCTAGTATGGTCACCAATTTTGCTACGAGAAAAATCTCTCTATGGCTAGGGGTAAACCACAACAGACGAAAATGACTGCAGAAATCAACTATATTCTCAAGTATGCTATATAAACAAATATGCTAGCAAGACAAGATAAAAGGCATACCTCGTCCAAACGTTTGATGAAGTCCACAGTTGATCACTTGGCCCAAAGCAATATACCTACAACTAGTCCTCAACAACCAAGCAAAGCAAGCATATGGTGATAATATATGATGTTAGCACATTTGATAGCATAATCCATTAATAAACATGACAAATACACCCATGGAATAACAATTCAAATATTTGCAATATATCAATTGGACGGGAAAAGAGTATTTATATTAATATATGATCAGCAGAAGTGAAAAAGTTACAGACTTCCATGTCGGCGCGGTTTGGAACTAAGAAACTAAATTCCTTCCAGTTGGGCCTCCACCAAAGGCAAGCTCATGTAAGAGAGACAATAGAGTTCTCACTCAATGAGGGAAGAGCTTGGGGTTTGAACACTGTGTTCATACTTAAAGGACAAAGGGATGCAGACTCAATGTGAAGTGAATAATTCATCCAGAGTAACTTTGCTCTCAAAGTTGAATCCTTTCTCATTTTTTCCATAGCTCGGAATTGACCCATTTATAGCCTTCAAATGGAACTGAAGGGTCGAGTCAGAACGTTTCCAGTATATGGAAGGCCAAGGATCATTGATCTCCTATCTTGACATGGAAACCCGACACCATTTCTCATTTTTTAGCACAAATCTCGATGTACGCGGGTTGTAGTGGTGCAACCTGCATATACGCATGTTGTATAGTAGGCAAAGTGCGTATATGTGGAAAAAAATGTATTTTTAGCTCTGGGATTTGCAAAATGGGATGAAAAGTCTACATAAGAAAATGGAAAAAGACCCTATGTGCAAGATTGCATAGGGTGAGGCAAATCTTGCTATAACATAATCTGATGTAGAGAAATTTCCACATCTTTCATCAAATTTCTCTTCTACATCATTTTCTTGATGCTTTGGGAAGTGTATTGAAAAGTTCAAAAGATCGGAATTGCTTTCATGAATATGTTCTTCAATGACTTAAGTTTGTTGCATCAACTCTTTTCAGCTTCACTTTCCTTCTTACTAGAATAAAAATCTCAAATTCATGGACAAAACATTTTCATAACAGATAAATATGATGGCATCATTTGGAAACATTTCTTGAGGAATCTCATGAAGGACTTTCATAAATATGAAAGTGAAATCCCTTTCCTTCTTGCTTCAATAAAAATCTCAAATTCATGGGAAAAGCATTTTCATAACAGTAAAAAATGATGACATCATTTGGAAACATTTCTTGAGAAATTTCATGGTAGACTTTCATAAATTTGAAAGTGGAATCTCTGATTGTTTCTTCCTCATTCATTTCTTGAGAAATCTCATGGTAGACTTTCAAGAAAAGAGAATATGTATCTTTCCTTGGGAAATATTTCTAGACAAGTAAATTTTTTAATATCTCTCAAGTGGTGATGATTCTAGGTGGCATTGAATAAAACCATTCACTAACATTTCCTTTTAGAGTTAAGATAAACAATCGGCATGCAACATCATCTTCAACCACATTATAAATATCACAAGAATATTCAAACTTAACCAAATGGTTATCTGCATCTTCTGAAGGATTTCCAAAGAACTTGGGAAACTTCTCCATGGAAATATTTGACAAGGCATGAACTTCTTGCAAATTGAGTGGACCTTTGTGCAACAGTTTATTTTTTTGGAAAACTTCTTCTTTTACCAAAACTTGAACAACTTTTGTTGGGCTTGGTGAGGAAGATGAAATGTCATCACAACATGAAAGAAATTCATCGGTGGAGTCATCATATAGATATTCTTGAAATTATGGAATCTTTTTAGTGGAATCGTAGAGAATCTTTCTTAAAAACTGGAGTTTTAATGATGGAGTCACTAGGGAACTCATCCTTCCAAATCTTGGATGGTTCTTTGATTTTATAGAAGTTGACATAACTAACTTGCATTGGAAACTCTAATAGCATATCTTGAAGGCCACGTGATGTTCCTTGAACGAGGTTTTCAAGAACCCCATTCATCTTAAATCAATCTGCTAGATCTTTTTTCAAAACTTCAACCTGACAACTTCTAGTTTTCCAATAATATCTAATTCTAAAAAAGTTCCAGATTTCTTGAAAGTGAATCATTCCCCAATATGTTTCGCTAAAAATGTTCATTTAAAACACTATTTTAAAGTCTTTAAGATAACTTCACGAGGATAAATCCTCTTGCATTTTTATAAAAGTGGTTGTCATCTTTCTTGATATGTGGAAGATTATTCTTATGAATTTAAATGTATGCAATAGAAAACCCCAGCAAATCTTCCATAGAACTCCTATATAAATATTTGCAAACTTGTATATACAGATGTACAAACTATTATATACAGATGTACTTGTCAAGCACATCATATTATTCAAGAAAAAAAATTAAAATTTTACAGCGATTTGTATCTACAGAGTTTGGAGTTTTATTTCAACAAATATTATGTCTTCCTTTAAAAATAATGTGAATCGTCTTTGCAAGATGAAAAAAAAGTAAAATGGATAGGTCATCAAAGAACTTTACAAGACTTTTGCATTAATATCAAATGAGTTTGTAAAGCATCATTTTATCAAGAATCCATTGATGCATCACCACACAGATTCACAAAAATAACATGACACGTGAATAGTTCTTTGAAAGAAAAATCAATAATAATATCTCAACTGTAACAAGTTTAACAATGTCTGAAACAAGAGGGCTAAAACAACCTCAACAATATCTCAATGGCAATTAGATAAACTGAATTAAACTACATTTGTTTTTTTACAAGCAGGAATTTTATTTCTCTGGATCTAAAATATCATGAGAAATAACTGGAAGAATTTAGAAAAGAGCTAAACAGGGTCAAATCTTTCTATTGTCAAACATACATGAAAAACCTAATAGAAGGAATCAAAAAGAAAGAAATATGGAAAAGAAAGTTAAGCAGGTGAATTCACAAAATCTTGGAAAGACAAAACTTATTTCTTGCAAACACTCCACCGCTGCAAAAATTTATGATTATCAACCCTTTGAATATCTTTCACATCTTTATTTATAATATTTTCTTCATCTTCTTGAAACTGCTTTTCAGTTATGATTTTATTTGTCGATTTGTAAATATGAACTTAGATATCTATGTCATCAACTGGAACCCACTTTAGAAGTTCATAAAATTCCTTTAATTAACCATTTTTCCAAAAATAATGTGTTGTCAAGCGAGAAAATAGACCCGACTATAATTTCATTTTTAGAGCATGATAGTTATGATTCCAACCATGGAAACCAATTCCAAAGTGTTATTTGTGTCTCTAACTTTCCAACAAGTTCTCATTTGCTCAATTTGGACGTCGAGATCAAAAGTTATGACCTCTGGAAGATAGGAACTCAGCAATCGTTGATCTACCCACATGAATTATGAACCCTTGATTTGTTAATCTGTCTCATTTATCCCGCATGCATTGAAAAATAATTATCTTATCATGTTTATAAGCAAAATGCATCCCCATATTATTTGTGTGAAATAAAGATAACTATGGAGCCTTGCATAGCTTGTGCATGATATAGTTTTTTGTTATCACTTCATTGCTCAATCATCATGCCAAGTCATCTCTATCCAACCGATACCATCCAAGTGTCACCCAAAGGTAGGTCCACTTCATTGTTATGTGTCATAATATCACAAGTTCACTTCATTGCCATCTATTCCAATATACCAAAGGAGGGAGAAAGGGAATAAAACTTAAGGAATATAATAAATAATTTCATGAAATACGAATATTAATATCAGACAATAGGATTACATAGAAAGAGGGCAATATGGAGGTAACTTAGTAAAAATGACTAAGTGTTAGGAGGTTGTGGGGTAAGTGTAGAACTCAATAAATCTCAATAAAAATGAGTGTTGGGAATGTTGCAACAACAAGAGTTGTGGGGTTAGATAAACCAAAGTAAAAAATAAACTAAGTGTAAGACTCAGTAAAAATAAAGTGTAAAACTCAACAAAAATGACTAATTCATGAGGGTGCAATTTGGGTGATGCAAAAATGAAGGTGCAAATTGAAAATTGTAGAAATGCGGGTTGCGGAGTTGTGGAGTGTGGATGAAAGGTGGAGATGAGGGAAAGACTCTCGTATTCATATTCATAAAAAATGACCTAATAAGGAATATGGGTAGTAGTGAAATATAGTAGTATAGAGCGTGGGTAGTAGTGAAAATGACTAAGCATGGAGAGTAAGAAGAAATGACTAAGTATGGAGTGTGGAGAGTACGAAAAATGACCAAGTATGGAGAGTACTGAGTAAAGAAAAGAGAGGAACGAAAATCACTAAGTATGGAGCAAGGAGAGATGAAAGAAAATGAAGAAAATGACTAAGTACAGAGAGTGGAGGATAAGAAAAATGACTAAGTATGGGGCAGCAAAATGTGGGAGAAATTGGCATATCTTAGGCATGTGACATCTATTTTTTATTATGTAAAATGCTAGATGAAGCTGACACAGAGCTACAATGAGAAGATGGGCATAAGCAATTTATTTCTTTTAATATCTTTTTATTTTCTCCTCTTTTTACTTCAAAAATAAACCATCCATGTTGGTATTTTGTAAAGAAAAATTGCAACACTGAAACTGGTTCTAAATTCTTAAAACTTGTTGGGTCTTTATAATCAATAAGTAAAGGGTATTTGGCATTTTCAAATTTGAGAAAAAAATTGGCCTCGATTTGAAAGAGGAATAGGTTAAAATATGCACCCCAATCACCTAGTTGATGAGTATTAAGAAAATACATCAATAGTTACAATGATGTATATTTCTCTATAAAATTGTATTAATGTAAATTATTTGAATTAAGTATTAATTAAATCTTTCTTTAAAAAAAATTATATTGTATTTTAATTATTTTAAAATGCAACGTTCCTATATTCCTATGAAATAGAACATATGATTAAAAAATGAAAAAGTGTACATATGCCATTTGAATATTTATTCAAAATACTTGGCTTTTAATTATTTTAGGTGTTCGTGATGAGCAAGTGGTGAAATAATAAATCCTTCATTGATTACAAACTCTCTAAAGTACAAGTACAATCCTCATCTATTACTTATATTATATATCTTCTGGAAGTCATCTAAGTTGCATCAAAATCAAGATAATATTATAATAAACATCTCAAAAATTTTAATAATGTCAATTGATTGATGATAATGAACTAATGCTTGTACAAATGAGGCTTGGCTTTTTATTAGAAAATACAAAATAACAAAAAGACAATTTCGAACATAACCAAGTTTCTAAGACTATTCCTTTTTACCCACAAAGCTATCACAAGACTTTCAAATCCAAAAAGAGAATATAGATACCTCATAAGCATAGAGTTACATTCAAGCCTAAAGTTCATCAACTCAATATCAATTATGACAATATTTAAGCCCATGCAACTCTCGTTCCCAGAAAAATTATCCTCCAAAATTAATATTCAACAAAAATTCACACCATTACAACAATTATAATACTCGACCAAGACAAGAGCTTCAATCTTCCTAGGTGTTGGGTATTTGATTGTCTTGTGTGCATGTGTGTTTACAGTGCATCTAGACTTAGCCTAGCACCAACATGTCACTTTTAAATGGATTTGTTTGTGGAGTTTGGTTATGAGCCTTGACTACATTGCCATAGATCTCAATTTCAATCCCTGAGACAAACTTCGACCTTCCTAGGTGTTGGGGGTTATAATACCTAGTGATCGTGTGTGTATGTGTGTGTTTACAATGCGTCTACCATCGATCCACTTTTAAAGTGATTTGTTTGTGTAGTTGATGATGAGCCTTCGTTACATTACTACAAGCCTCAATTTCAATTCTCAAGACAAGAGCTTCATCCTTCTTAGGTGTTGGGGGTGATAATATTCAATGGTCATGTGTGTGTGTATGCACCGTGCCACAGTGGCGCTAGCTATGAACCTTCCCTACATTACTATGGGTCTCGGTTTCGAAGTCATTACTGATGTCCAAAAATATGTAATCAACAACAATGTTCAATAAAAAAGAGAAGCATGTTAGAAATCCACTGAGCATGCTCATATTCAATTCAAGTACAACCAATGCTCTCAAACATGCCTACACCACTTTCAACATAGGAATTAATCCACTAAAAGCCCACAACAAACCTACTGCTGCTAACTCTAACATCAGAGATATTCCACTAAAATTGCATTCTAGACTCCCAAATGCTCATTTCAATAGCATAATAATTAGTGCACTTAGAGATGCAAGGGAATTTTATAGCCATGGGTAGAAGAGATGTTTAGCTGTTTGTCTGCTTATGTAACGCTAACAAGATAAAATGGAAACAAATTTGATATCCAGCATCTAATGTTTAGAGAAAAAGACATTTTCTTTCTTTTAAACTAGAGTAAATCCATCTCACCCAAATCTTTTTTTATTATCCCTCTCGTTAAGTAATAGATCCAAGGTCAAAACAGATCTATGTTGGTGTTAAAAAACTGGCAATCTATATAATGCAACTACCAGAATGTCATCTTATATGTGCTCTTATCAAAAGTTTTTGACATCAGTGAAAAAAAGATAAAGCATTCACTCCGACTGTTGTGGAGAGAACTACTTTGACAAATAATAGATCCAAGGTCAAAACAGACCCATGTTAGTGTTAAAAAAATTGGCAATCTAGAAAATGCAACCAGCAAAATGCCATCTTGTATGTGCTCTTATCACAAGTTTTAGCCATAGGCTTTATATAACGTAGTATATGCCTATTGATAAAGCATTGACTCCAATGATTGTGGAGAGAATTATACGTAAATTCTCTTTGCTTATTGATTTCCAAATCCCAAATTGCAGCTAAAAATAGCTAATTTGCATCTTAAACAATGCACAATTGACTTCTCACAATGTCATGGAAGGCTTTAAAGAATACAATATTTTATAACCATGATTAATTGGTAAATCATAAAAAATCTAACATTAACGCATCCCACATTCAACTGTTCAAGAAACAAAAAAACAAATGTTTCAGTGCTAAAGTATGCAAATTGTGGTAACTTGAGCAATTACCAAGAAGTTGAAACATGTAAATAAATTTTCATGATTTAATTTAATATTAAAAATAATGGTCCAAAAACAACCATTAGGTAATATATAACCCAGGAACATTAATATCTCCTTTTATGCAACAATCTTGGAACTTCTTACATTGTTTCTACCCTCACAAGAAGAGATCTCTTTTTCCCAAGTAAGATACTTGGGTCCTTCAAGCAGTCATCTAGGTTTCTCAACAAACTACATTACTAAAGAAAGATCTAAATAGCTGTGACTAACAAAATGGAAAACCCAAGTGTAATAAAGGAAACTAATCTTCTCCGTAATGGATGAGGGGCATAAACTTGTGGTCTAATGTCAAAGTGGAAAATTCGCTGAATGCAACATGGATTCCAAGTTCTATCCTCACTAACTACAGTGACTATCTTCTGATAGCAGATAACTTGGGTGGCTATTGGTTGGATCGCATGCCTCAGGGGGTAGTGATTATCCAGGATATTAACTTTGAAATGATAATGTCCGAGACCAAATCATAGATTCCAGGGTTGCATTTTCCATTTGAAAACCAATCTCAGGTGCTAAAACCATTGTATATATAGTATTATTAATTGACAAGAAACACCCATTACATTCTTTGCCCAGTATTTCAAGAGAGTATGAATCCAACATCATGCATGTGGACGGAATTTAGAAGAATACAAGTACAGAGAAAAGTCCCGATTTACAGCGGAGAATATGGGGAGATGTGACAAAAGACATATCATGTATACAGTGCACTTTCAAATCATAATTCGAATCTCTGTAATTCAGTGGTGACAAAAGTACATAAGAATGCATGACAAGAATCATGATTTATAGAAAAGCATCAGAAAACAAGTGCATTTCTGGATAAGTAAAATAAATGAAAGAAAGCATGCATATGACTCAGTTAAAATCACTTTTAGCTACCTCAGCTGCATCAGTCAAGCTTCCTTTATAAAAGGGCAACCTAAGTTCACATATATATATATATATATATATATATATATATATATATATATATATATATATAAAGTGCAACCAGAATCTCATATTTATCTTATCCAAGCATTACTCAACTTTGACCCCAGCTGCTGATAGCAATGGAATGAGTTCTCCATTTTGGTGCAATTCCATTGTATCTAAATACCAAGACAACAACACAATCAGGATATCAGCCTTGATTTAAATAGTATTTCACAGACACCAAAAAACAAAACTGATCAAACTGAATGCAGGGTGTAACATCCAAAAAACAATTACTCATCCCATAAATTCCTTTTTGGCATGACAAACTTGAACATGGAAGAAACTAAAAAATGGTGAAAAGCCTTGATGAAAATCCTAGAGTATCTCTAATACTGAAACACAGAAAATTGTGATAAAATATAATCATGGAACTTTTAAAACAGCATTCAAAGGGAACTGTCCAACAGATTTGTCATCCAAAAGTGGGAAATTGAACTTACCACTGCAACCACCAATGTGTTTTCCACCTGTTCCAGAAATCCAGAATTAGAATTTGAATGCAACTTGAACTAGCATATCTCAAAAACATGTCTTACTTTATAGAAGAGTTAATATTCTGGAGAAAAGAAAAATGCTTAAACGCATAAGTGCAACATACTTAAATTTAAGCCAACTTGCTATAAAACTCTGTAGTATGTACAATGATCACTTCAAAAATGTAGGCAAAGAATCTTTGCTCATAAATGAGCAAAATTCAGATAGAACAGTAATGTCAATATTTAACAATAAAATATAAGATGAACAAAGAATAGAACAAACAAAAGGTAAGAATCTAGCTTTGGACATCTCTTCCCATGCTAAATTCTGCAGAGAGCTCTCTAATTTTATTTCAAAGAAAGGCACTCTGAGAACACCCTGAAGAAATTGAAGGACCTGGAGCATATTGTCAATGCAAAGAAGGAATCAGTGATGGATGAGAATCTCCAGGAATATGCTGGCACTTTTGTGAAGGACCATGGTAAAACCCGGGTAGGGATACAAAGGCCCGGTGCCTTTTGGAGCTATTCTGGTACAACAAAGAGTATATAGCAGCTAGCTGCTAGCCCGGGAAAGAAAGCCCTCGACTCAGAGAATTTGGGGGAATACCACCAGAGGCTGGGAAAGAAGATGAATTACATTATCAGAGAGCTCAATAACCTCAAGGAAAACTTCTTCTTCACTTCAGCTCAATGGGCACGTTTCATCAATGCTTAAGGTGAGAAGAATCCAATTGGGCTTGAGGAGGCCCTCCCTGAGGGGAAAATTTGATGTTTCTATCAGCTATGTTCATGTTGTTAGCCAGGTTATGTATCTCTGTTTCTTTTCAATGTTTGGAATTCATGATATTATCGGCTTTAATTTGATACCAATTCAGATCCATTTCAATATGTATATTTTTTTTCCATACCATGAAAATCCATGGACAGACCCACAGTCTAGGTCATGTACTTAAATTGCAAAAGCCAGCTTTGTAGGCTACAGACAGTCTTCCCTTAGGGGAGGTTTTTAAACTATTTTGTATTATTAATCGAAATCCTGTACTTGCCAAAAAAAATTACCGAGGAAAGAAATTTTGATGAAGAAATTTAAAACCCCTGTTAATGAATCGTTCCCCTTACTATCTGGATCTGCCTGGATACATTTTAGATTTAGATCCTTCTCAGATCTGTCTGGGATCCTTCATAGATCCGTATCCATAAAGGGATATGATAGGGATATGCACGGGATCTGTTGCCCCCTCAAGGGAAACTACTTCCAGACCACCCTCTCAGGGGTGCATTGATGCTGCTTGGATGAGCTCTCCTGCTCATATATGCCAGTTCAGGCCTGATCTTCCAGTTCTTCCAGTCCTACGTCATCCATGAGTTCTTTCAGATGACTCTACCATGGTATATCAGTTCCTATTCTTTGCACCTCGGATGATATGTGCTTGCACAAATGGTACTTCATGCTTCATCTTTTCAGTTCATGTGCTATGATTTCATTTGTGGGTTTCTTATCTAGAAGTGGTGTGATGGTTTCTAACCTTGTCATGAAAGTAATAAATGTTGGTTATATCTTATAACACTTAACGTTAATAATTTTATTATTTTGTCTCATTTTACCATGGGGGGACATAATTGTCCTCAGATAAAAGTTGTCATGACTTAGGTCAAGATGTACTACTGGTAATCTAGTTGAACAGCGTATCCATATACTAACCACATCTAACACTTTCCATCCATTCTCTTTCACTACCATCCCATTCATAAAAAAAACACTATCCCTGCTTATGTTTGACTTATCAAATGTCATCCAGCAAGGTCTGAATGATGAAAAATGTAAGCCAAAATCAAATAAAGCCAAAAAGGCTAGAGGTGAAGAGCGTAAATGTTAAAAAATGAAAAAATAATGAAGCTAGAGCTATGCCACCTCATTAAAAAGGCCCAGCCCAAAGGTCCTATGCTAAAAATGCATATCTAAAGAAACAATGACAAAGAAAAAACAAAGGAAATGTAAAAAGGGGTAATAAAAAGGTGTCGAGGTGGTAACTCTTAACAAAGCTCCCTCTTAAAAGGTTTACAAGTACAAAAATAAAGATTCCTAACACAAAAAGGCTAGTTGGACCAGTAAAAGACCTTAACATCATCAAAAATGACTTTGAGGGTCGAAACATAAAGTTCCCCTTCCCTTTCCATCAAGTATTCATCAAATTGACCTATCTCTAACCAAGTTACCTAGGAAATACCTTTTTTCCTAACGAATTGACACACGTAATAGGGGTAAAGTTGTTCCACTATGGTAAACTTAGGCAATTTATAAAATCAACCCATGTTAAGTTGTTGTTAGAGGATATTACTTGATGTTTGTCAACTAATGACTTGTTTTGAAGCTTGATGCATCATTATAGGTGGGTGCCCCACATTGGAATCAGTGCACTATGCCTCAAGATCTGTTTCATTGCCTCGAGATCCATGTAACTACAATGGGATCCGTGTACCTATATTTTTCCATATCTACCTACATTGGGATCTGTGTCATTTTTCTTAGGATCCATCTCCCTGCATTGGATTTGTGACAACACAGTGGATGATGACTAGGATGCCACATCAGCACTGAGGTCTCCACATCAGCAATTTGTACACTTGTCAGCATATGGAGCATTGTATGAGCCACATAGATATGTATTACTTGGCACGTGAGAAAATCCTTCTAGAAGGGTGCATTTTCTCTCTCCTCACTCACACATGTGACCTCTAGAAGCTTCTAGAAGGGGCACACTTCATATTGACCTATTCTCACATGTGTTAAGGGTTGTCGCATGGTTTATGGAGTTAGTTAGTGGGGCGCTCATGTTTTTGACCCCTCTTTGACCTCACACGTTTCTAGAAGGTTGTTAGCTCAATTAAAGGGAGGGTCCACTTGTTCTCTCTCCTCCATGGACCATACATGTGGAATTAGTTGGAGTTTTGCTCACTTTGTGGAGGGCACCCAATCTTTTAGGAGTTTGTTGTAACTTCTAGTGGTTTTCTCACGTGGTTTTCACTCAAGATATGGTATTGGATTATGGTTTTATTCTAGCACATGGTATGAGTACATGGTTTCATCCTAGATCATGGTTTTCATTGTATGGTATTGAGAGGCTCCTCACCTATTTAAGGAGTGCATCACTCTCATTTGGCATGGTTGGAAAGGGAATAAAATGACTCATTTGTTCAATATTGGTGTTTTTTCTGTTAGCGTTTGGGGTAGCTTGGATAGGTACTTCTGCATTGGTGGTGCCTAGCATGCGGAGGTGTTCAAGCGACACTCTCTAGATTGTTAAAGTGGCTTTTATGTAATGACTTAAAGTGACTTTGTATGAAGTTGAGCGACTTAAGTGATTTAAGTCATCTCAACAAGAGATTAAGTCACGGTCGTTGATATCATAGGGGCAAGATCTAATCTTGACCTTTGGAGATATAAGGTTAGAGTTTTAGTCATTAGGAGATTATAAAAGCAGATCTAAGGAGAGTGAGAGGCACACAATGAGTGCATAAGAGCGAGAGGGAATCTTTCTCGTGTACTTGTGTCTGAGTAGGCAGGGTTGAGGAAGTGTGCAAAGGGGCAGCAAGGGAGATAGGGGCAAGATCTAATCTTGACTGTTGGAGATCTAAGGTTAGAGTTTTAGTCATTAGGAGAGTGAGAGGCACACAATGAGTACATAAGAACAAGAGGGAGTCTTACTCATGTACTTGTGTCTGAGTGGACAGGGTTGAGGAAGTGTGCAAAGAGGAAGAGAGGGAGATAACAGCTAGGTGGGCTAGGCTATCAGCTGCAGCATTGTAATCCTCTGATGGGACATTATCGTAGGACGGGAGCCCAGAATTTTATCTAATAAAATCAAACTTAGAGGCGGTTTTCTCACAAGGGTTTTTCCAGGGGTTTTACCCGAATCTCGTTTGCAAATGTTTTATGGTTTCTGTTGTTAATGCTTCCGCTAATGTTTGTTAAAAATCTAGTTGTATTGTGATTCAGAAAATTAGTTTTGCTCGAAATTAAAAATCATGTGCTAGGTTCTAGGAAATTTAACATGGTATCAGAGTCGAGACTCTAAAAAAAGCCAGATTGCACTAAGATCAAGATTTCGTGGCAACAAGAAACATGTCTGCGGGAAAAAAAAATTAAGCAAACTTAGCTGCGAGGTAAGGAAACAAAAAAAAAAGTGATTGTACAGGCCGTACGTACGGTCGTACACCTGCAGGTCCAAGTGGATCGATTGGTTGGTGGATCATGGCTGAGAGCTCGGACGAAGGAGGCTAGTAGCCAATGTGTGGGATGGAAGAGGAAGAGCCAGCAGAAGGATCGTGTTGCTGCTGAGATCAGTCGCCAGTTGTGAATCATGAACTGTGGACTGAGGAACAGTCGCCAAGACAGGTCGCGGGCTGTGAGTGTGGCCTGGGCGTGCAAGTGGAGAAGGTTGCGAGCTAAGTAATTGAGCAGTAGACACAGCAAGAAGATCTTGGGGCTGAGCTGCCGCGTGAAGGCTTGGCCATGGAGCCAACCGCCACCAATTGAAGGTAGCCACCAAGATTAGATTGAGCCGCCACGCAGAGGCCAGACGAGGCATGCCCGTGACGAGGAGAGTCGACACAGGCAACTGTTGAAGTTAATCGACAGAGGTCTGCGTGTGCATGGTTGTGGGACTGAGTGCGTGAAACCGCGGTAGAGGAACGGGTCGTGGGATCCGCCAACAAGAACGAGCGATGGCTGAAGGAAATGAAGTCGTTGGCTACTAAAATCTGAGCGGCAAGTGAAAAGACGACAGGTGGAGGTGGCTACTAGAACAGTCGTCGGGCTGAGTAGAGGAAGCAGCATGAGGTGACGGCTGGTAGGAGTCGTCGGCTAAAGGAAGACCGACGGTGCAACCGGCAGTTGGAGGAAGGACAAGTGTACGTGGAGATCAGGTCGCAGAACAGGCTCGAATGACAGAAATATGTGTAGCCGCCGAAAGAAAGTACATACGAGGGTTGGGCTAATGGCAGAGGCCTGCACAGACAGTGGTTGGGATCCACCATGGAGAGCGGTCAACTAGTGTTTAGTGGCTGCACGCAGGGAAACAGCGCAAGTCGTGGAGATTTGGCAGCAGCAGAGGAGTCGCCAAAGGAAAAGGCAAGTCGTCGGCTAGACGTGAAGCTAGCCACCAGAAGACAAGCTGCCGCCAGCGAGGATGTTAGAGGGTCGAGACGTACGGGCAGGTGTTTCTGTAGCAGCTGACAGATTGCCTGCAGCAGGGAAATTGAGGATTGAACCATGTAGTGGAGGTCGGCCGAGTGTGAGAGAGTTGCACGAAAGAGCAGGGTGTATGGGTTTGCAGCTAGTTGAGGTGGAAAACCAGCAGACAAGGTCGTAGAATCACCCTGCAGGGATCGGGCAACTGTTAGACTGCCCAGAATTTTTCAAGCAGCAGACCCGGGTAGCAGGTCCAAGCAGGACAAAACCTTCAGTTTTTTCAACTGGTTGTCGAGATGGCATCGTTAGGATTGAGGTTTGGATAGTGGCTCATCTCGCCATATAATGGGAATGAAGTCGATGTTTCTTAGTGTTTTAGAGATGGGCTCAAACTTGCATGTGGGTAGTGGGGCTAGCACCATGCATGCAGTGAAGGGGGTTGGATGTGTCAGATTCCAGCAAGAGTCAAGTGGTTCTCTAGAGGTGGATGAGGTGATGTTTGTTCCAGAGCTACAGGTCAATTTGCTCTCTGTGTTAGCTCTGGAGGATATGGGGTATGCAGTTATGTTCGAGAATGGACAAGTACTCATACATTCAGAGGGAGCAGATACCCAGGATGCAACAGTGAGGCTTAGCATCATGGAAGGTATGATGTACAGGGTGTTGGGACAACCTGTAGTGGGGTCCAAGGGAATCTTGGATCGCAAATCAAATCAGAGTGCAGGGGAGGTAGCAGGAGGATCTTCCAATTCAGAGGGAGCAACTACAGCAGTAGCAGATTTGATGGGGTCGGAGATTGATCCAGGAGGAGGTTCTTCCGTACCTTCCTTGCTAAGAGGGAGTGTTAGCTTTTGGGGTAGCTCGGATAGGTACTTCTGCATTGGCGGTGCCTAGCATGAGGTGTCCAAGCGACACTCTAGATTGTTAAAAAGTGGCTTTTATGTAATGACTTAAAGTGGCTTTGTATGAAGTTGAGTGACTTAAGTCATCTCAATGAGAAATTAAGTCATGGTCGTTGATCTCATGGGGGCAAGATCTAATCTTGACCATTGGAGATCTAGGGTTAGGGTTTTAGTCATTAGGAAATTATAAAAGCAGATCTAAGGAGAGTGAGAGGCACACAATGAGTGCATAGGAGCAAGAGGGAGTCTTTCTCATGTACTTGTGTCTGCGTGGGCAGGGTTGAGGAAGTATGCAAAGGGGCAGCGAGGGAGATAGCAGCCAGGTGAGCTAGGCTATCAGTTGCAGCATTGTAATCCTCTGATGGCCATTATCCCAGGATGGGAGCCCGGGATTTTATCTAATAAAATCAAACTCAGAACTGGTTTTCCCACAAGGATTTTTCCAGGGGTTGTACCCGAATCTCGTGTGCAAATGTTTAATGGTTTTTATTGTTCATGCTTTCATTGATGTTTGTTAAGAACCTGATTGTATTGTGATTCAGTAAATTAGTTTTGCTCAGAATTAACAATCGTGTGCTAGGTTCTAAGAAATTTAACAGTTTCTTCTCTATTTCTTTGAGTATATTGTTCGAGGTTTAAAATAGAGAGTTTTTGGCATGCAAATGACATTGAGGAAAGGATCATTGCAACATAATCAATGCAAGTAAGGTATGGCTTATGTCTATTTTACTTCTTTGTGATTTTTTTAGCTAGATCTTTAGTATTGGGGTGGAATATCTTAGGATTTTGACTTCTTACTTCAGATTTATGTTTGAATTTTTTCGAGTTTGCAGTACTTAGGCTAAATCTAGAATTAGTTTAGCTTCCCTGTGAATCTTTTGTAGTCTAGGACCTAGGTACCCAGCTTGATGCTCACCAAGCATTCTCTAGGAGATGTCTGTGGACTTCAACATCAGAGGAGAATAGGGCATTACTCAAAGGATGGATAAGACTCTATGCCCAATGGTAGCAATCAATTTCATGTTTCTTTCCCTCCATCTCAAATTAAATTTTCCCCCTCAATTTTTGCTTGCTTGCAGCCTAGGGTTTTGTAGATCCTCATTCAAATCTGGGCTGCTTATTCCAAGTTTTCTTGAGCTAACTTCCTCCATCTTTTGCAGTAGGCTTGGAATTTCTGCAGGTCGACCTCAATAAGTGCCTCTATCTAACTCTATCTGCTATGTTATGGGTGAAATTTAATATTTCATGTTTCATTCATGAATAGATTTACCACCCATACTTCTCCTGAGAAACTAAATGATTCGCAGGTTCAAAGTTTATATGCCAGAATCTGATGCAGGCCGCATTCCTTTATAGTTCTGTCTAAATCGATTTGCATCTAAGGGTTGGATCTAAGAGTTATATTCTGGCTTAATATCTTGCACGGATCTAACACTGAATGATAAAGGAAACCAATTGATATTTTATGGACTGACAGCTCTTGATGTTTATCTTTTAATCAGAATATATGCACAATTAATGATAGATCTAATTAAGCACTTACCTGACAGTTATGTGGTTATGGTCTCCCTTTTACATGGCACATAATTCAGAGGTCTTTTGAATATTTCAGTAGTCTGAAACAATCTAAGATTCAAATCGATGCCCTAAAAGGAGAAAACGATTTCATTCCTAAGAATAACAATTTGGATGATTTTTTTAGCTTCTTTTCATGATCCGAGATGTATGGTTGAGGGTTCTTATAGCAAGTTTCCTTTGATGAAAAATCTAATCCTTGGATAAACATGTGCTTCAAATAAACTACAAATCAACCTTCACATAAATATTGGATATCTTGATTTCTTTACACTGTTGCTGTACACAATTTTTGGCACTTAGCTTCAGTATCTATTCATATTTTAAACAGTTCACTAAAACGTTGGGATACTTGGATCCCGGTGGTTTATTTCCTGTAAGTATAACTCTATGTATGGACAGTTATCTCATGCATTTAGTGGCTTTTCACTCAAATTCTAACCTGTAAATCTGAAAGTGATTCACACTGTTTTAAACGCTTATTAATTCTGCTGGTGCATTTTTCAGTACTAAACATCTTAGGTAATTGCTGGGACTGTTCATTTCATAACTCTGAAATATAGTGGTGAATGTGCTCTTAAAATTTGTGATCATTTAATGGTTTCTGAGTGCTACAAGTAAGTGATTTTCACTGCCCTAATGGTCATTAATGATAGCAACAGTAAACCACTAATACAACAGCTAGCACATTTACTTCAGACAGTCATAATTTTAACCCTAAACGCTGGAATAATTGTTGAAATTTGGCTCCTTGTAATTCAGTATTTGCTGGTGTTATCTTGCTCATGGACTGCTGGCACTTTAACAAATTTTTCAACACTGTTTGATATCATAACATTTGATGCAAAGATTGTTCACTGTTCAATCATTTTGTGATCTGAAACAAACAACATTTTGTTTACAGCATAGCTAATTCATGTGTTGGATTTGTACCTTGATAGTTTAAAAAGCCTAAATATCTTCACACGTTTCAGAGCATTTATTCATGGTTGTGGACTTTATGGAGTGCTAGCAATTTCACACTTTGAACATTTGTTCACAAACATAATATAGTTTCTGAATCTATCTACTGGTGCTATGATTTGAATTACATGGTGAATGGTTAACAGTCAACTTCACAATAGCCATATTCCACATTTTGACCATTGCAATACATAATCCTTAGCACCAGCATTCATTTTCTAAAATCAGCTCAAGTATCACATAATTTGTGGCATGCATCTCTCACATGGTTAATATAAGATCTGTGGAATTCATTTGGTTCCTTAGTCTGGACTCTGAAGTGTGAGGCAAGGCTACCGAGGTGACAGTGGGTAGCTTGCCCGTAGTGCCTCTAGACTCTCCCGCCGAGGTTAGGACTTTTCCTCCTGGGGTAGAGTTTGAGCGGTAACAGGATCCATTTCAGATACATCCAGGATGGATCTGCATGCTCTATCCCCCAAAATACTAAATGTGTGAGATAATTAAGAAAGAAAAAAACATCAAAAACTCGAACTTGGCAAAACTCAGCTAATTTTCTGTAGAATGGCATTTTTTTCATGTTTGGGTTATCTAAACTTATAAAGGGTCTCACTGAATTTCTCATCGGGCTCATGAGTCCAACTCACGGACATGTGAAAAATCTTGGCAACCACTCACAGGTCAGAGTTTGACCTCCAAGTACTCGCAAGTCAGACTCGCTGGCAGCAGGTGTGTCTCACCAGAGAATCAGTTCGGCTCGTTTTCTATTCCAAGACAAATTTGGCTCGTGGGTACTCAGCAACTCAGCCGAGTTTTGTAACAAGGAATGCACATCAATTAATATCCTTATGTTTGAAGAGAAAATCAAATTATACTTGCTTCTTGCCACTCAAAAAGCAGTTGATGCAGCAATAGTAAGATATTAGTCTAAATGTGGCTAGTGGACCCTATATTTTTGCGACCAAGTATATATGCAAAACCATGGGATGTTACTATAGCCAGAATTATAAGGTTTGAACCAAATTAATTCCACAGATCTTGGATTAACAAGCCTACATAGTACAGACTAAGATACTGAGACATCCTGAACTTTCCAAAACCCATGACTGTGACTTACTGTAATGATATTGTAATGTTTGCTTGTAAAAATGTTTGCCTTGAGCATGATAGAGACACCAGTTGGTTATACTATATAGTGCCCACATCCATAATTATTGGTCCAAATGTGGCTAGTGGATTCTATATTTATGTGACCAAGCATATATGCCAAACCATGGGATGTTACTATAGCCAGCAATATAAGGTTTGACCAAATGAATTCCACGGATCTTGGATTAACAAACCTACAGACTAAGATCCTGAGGCATTCTGAACTTTCCAAAGCCCGTAACTGTCATTTACTATAATGATGTTGTAATGTTTGCCTTGAGCATGATAGAGACACCAGTTGGTTATACTATTATAGTGCTTAGATCCACAATTATTTACCTTGCATCTTAATGTCGTTACTTCATATTATAATTTCATTTTATCATTTACAACAGAGGAAAAAGGGATTATAGGATGTTATAGTGCTCAGATCCACAATTATAGGATGTTTCTTTCTAATTGATGGATGGAATTCAAGGGGAAAAATCTTTCAATGCACCCACCCATTGGAAAGCAGCAAGAAAGGAGCCATCCTGACCATCTTTAAACCATCCCACACTTTCATAGGAATTGTGCTACAATAAACATTCTTTTGTGCTCTCTGTTTATGTGAGGGATTTTGGGAAAGGCATGCTTTCCATTGAATTTATGGCCATCCTTTTCACCTTTGTCTGGCGACTCCGTTTACTTTCACTCACAAGCATGATTTTTGTTTAAGAAAAAAATCACATATTCCTATGTTTCTACCACAATCCAATGCTCAAACAGATCAAAAAATGATACCTTTGAAAAGCATTGATACGAAGTTTTATGAACTTATTCTGCCTCTATAATTGCAATTTATAGGAGGTTCTTCTTACCAATGAAAACATTAGGTACTGTTGACTGTCCAGTTAGTCCTTCAAGTGCATTCTGTACATGCCTCTCTGCAGCACCTGAAAGCAAGCAAGTGATATTCATGATAACATTGATAAGAAACCTTTCTGACTTCTTTAACCAAAATATATAGGTCATTTACAATTGAAAAAGAATTAAAGTTATCTGACTAGCCGCTTCTTAGAGAACACAGACATTCATCACTAACAAGACAGGAAACCAAACACATTGACACAATACCTCAAAAAAATACATAATAAAGAGCTTAAGGTCATTCATAACTTCATTGAATGGAAGAACATAGGATATATAGTGGACATAAAGGGGACAAAAAAGAAAACACAACAGAAGCAACCTCATCAATTAATAGGACAATCTCTTATCGACTGCCTTCAAACCAAGAGATTAGCTAGTACACATTAAAAGCCTCCAGGAAAACAGTATATATCTAACAATGAAAAGCAAGGAACTATAAAAGGAACTAAAAATGAATTTGAGTCTTGAATTCATGGATGTATCCTATTTCTTCAATGAGTCATGCGAATCTTCACCATTTTACTGGAAAACACAATTATTAAAGAACTGAGTGAGATCACAAGACCAAAGTAATAAAAATACAAAGCCCACAGCACTGCACAAATTTCAAGAAACATCAGAGGCTGGTTTGTAAGAAGAAATGTGGAAATAAGTTTCAACTTGTGAAAATTCCAGGTCCTATCAGCTTGCCTTCTTGGTCTGTCTTTGACCAAGCAAAGGCTCTAAGTTTTCACTGTCTTGTTTTAGTTTTCTGCTGTTTTATAACAGCCAACAGTCATGTTTCTTTTAAGCTGATTGTTATGGTTGTATTCTCAATTTGGGTGCTCTAGCATGTCATTTTAGCCATAGGAAATTAGTACATACATCTCAAATAAATACAACACACCTAATACATCGTTTACTGCTGATAATGGACAGATCTAAGAACTAATAGCATGCATTTGTAGACACAGTATTTTTGGTCAACATGACCCTGGACAAAACCCCCCCGGGGAAAACCAGTTTGAAATCTAAATGTATATATGAGGAAAAGAAAGTATAGGTTACAGTAAACACAATAAATGATGGAACCCGATACAATAGCAACTCCAGCAGAGTTGATATACAAGCTCCCTCAAGCAGATGCGCCCCTGGATGGTGCGCCCCTCATGAAAACTGCCAGAACCATAGTAAATGCTCCAGAAATCAACTGTGATGTTAGAATGGAAAACCCCTCCGCAGTAATGAAGCTCCTGCTGATGTCCTCACTCTGCAACTGACCTCATTGAAATCTGATGGCTAGATATGCTACCAAGAAGGAATAAGCCTGCCAAGCTCATGCGCCCTCCTCAAATGTAGAATAGCTCCAGTAAATAATGGAAGCAAGCTGCTCCAAGTCTCCCACAGGGAAAGCTAGTGGCCTCCTCCTCAAAACCTCATGCAACTGACCTCATCTCCATAGCTTGAGTTCTCCTCCTCTCATGAGCAAAACTCTCCATGAACAATGCGCCCTCCTTAGACCCTTTTGCCCCTCTTTAGGCAAGAATAGGAAACCTAAGAATTAATGGTTGAGATCAATCCAAATGAAGGGATGAGATCTCACCAATCAATTCTAAATCATAACCCACTTTTGGGTTAAGTTTCCTAAGTCTACTTATGTCTCCAAAATCACCACAAAGTGATTTAATACTCACTTTAGCCAAAAGTGACCAAAATTCACTTTAACCAAAGTCAAAGTGAAAATAGACAAAAGTACTAGGTACAAAGTGTTAAATCCTTCCCTCATGTGCTAAGGAGGACAAAAGCACATGGGGAACACCTCCCAAGGTACAAATCTCAACACAACTTTCACATATAGGGTGGAAAAAAGAGATTAATAATCTAGTTATGATACTACAAAATAATACGAGAGAGAAGATACTCCAAACCAAAAACCATTATAATTGAGTGTAAACTACTTGCTACTAACTAAATTGTTAGCTTTTAGGTTGCTCTAAAAGTGTTTACACCATGCTAGGGGTGCACTCCATGTGATGTGGGGTGCATGGTGAAACCTTAGCCCCTTGTTGTATCTTACACTGTTTTGGTTGATTGACATTTGGAGAGCTTACTATAGGTGGATGTTTTTCCTCGGGATATGTGCTAGAGGAGGCACACTTCTTGTGGAGCTAGTTAGCTTATGTGGCAGTTGACATCTTCTACATGGACGCACGTTGAGGAGGATGGGTGCTTTGCACAAAAGGTTGAGCTATCTTGTGGAGTGCTAGGCATGAGGAAGGGCACTTGGCCCTAGGAGCAAAGAGCCCACGTGGCACACAAGTGGAAGTACATCACTTGGCTTGAGGGAGTCTTGCTTGGAGGGCACTCCACTAGAGGTTGTGTGTGGACCTAATTATACACATGGAGAAGGAGCATTAAGCTAGGGACCCTGTCTTGGAAAGCATACAACCTTGTGATGAGGAGTGCTTGACATGTGGAGGCTTGAGTTGCAAAGCACTCCACCTGGGAGGTGATGCCCAACCACATAATGACATGTGTACTCTCTTGGTAGAGGAGCGCTCCACTTATGGACCTAATCTAGTGACATAGATTAGGTTGCTTGTGGACATAATTTGTTTCCTATTGTTGAACTCCCAAGTGGAGAGAGCCTTTGCCATTGCTTACTAATCAAGTATGTACTTGTCTTGGAGTCTTTGTGCTTGTGTGATACAAGAGATGGAAGACTTAGTGTTTGAGTGAGAAGTAAACCTTTGTCATTACTTATAAAGGGAGGAGAGAGCCTTTGAGAAAGGCTCCCTCCTACTTCACCTACTTCTATTGAAGAGAGGAGAGAGCCTTTGTCATTACTTACTATTCAAGTATGTACCTGTCTTGGAGTTTTTGTGCTTGTGTGATACAAGAGCTAGAAGACTTAGGGTTTGTGTGAAGTAAACCTTAGAGAAGAGTTGCAACATTAATTTGTACAGAAATCTTGGTGTGAGCAAGATCTAGGGTTTGTGGGATGAAACCCTAGAGAAAGATTTGTGGCACTTGGATGCAAGTGGAGCTTGTGTGATGAAAGCTTGTGAATCTCCTTGAGAAGCTTTTGAGATGCAACTAGAATATCTAAGGGTGGACTTGTTGGTGTAATGCTAAGTAGTTGTGGAGCTCTTGGTGTGGCTAGCTTAGCTTGGTGAGATGCCTTGCTAGGCCATACTATTGTTGATTAAGATTTGTTGTTGATGGTGGATGCCCTAGCTAGGGTTTCTTGCTTGGGATGAGTTGAAAAGAATTGTTGTACCAAGCTCCATCTTAGGATGACTTGAAAGGACTTGTTGTACCATCCTGAAATGAGTTGAAAGGACTTGTTGTACCAGCTTGGGATGTGTTTAGGTATTGTACTTTGTCTTCATTTATGTTGTAGTATGGTGTACCATTGTTGTCCATTACAACAAAATCTAGCACCCACAAAGTGTAAAGTCCCAAGCACCAAGGTGATAGCTTTGTGTAACTCAAAAAAGTTGCCCACGGTCACCTCAGCCTCAACAGCTTTTCCCCACACTTTAGGTTGGCTTTTTTCCAACACAAGGGGGGGCTTCCTTAAGGTAGCTCAGTCGTAACAAAACAAAAGTTGTAGTATTTGAGAGGAAATGGAAATGGGGAAAGGGATATGGGAAAGAAAGGAAAGGAAGAAGAGGGGAACAAGGAAATGGGATGATGTGACCAGTGCCTATCAATCTATGGGCTAATGGAGTCATGAAATATAGCATGAATAAAAGAACTAGCTTGTCATAATCACCTACTTTGAGGTTGGCTATATGGTAGAAAATGACAGTTTGCCACATTCAACCATTTAATGGATGAAAGGACTAGTGGATACATTCATCATTTAGGTGTGTACTTAAGGTAAAAGTCCTAGGTTTGACACAATCCACCTTAAGTATTTGTTGTGTTAGAATTAGGGTAGTAAAGCAGAACAAGAGTGTCTTTTAAATATAATGAGAATAACAACTAGATCTCATATCTAGAAAACAAATCTTCACTACTTGAACAGGGAAAACAAGCAGATCTAAACAGATTGGATATAGTTAATAGGTAGATCTAGAATAATCATCAAATTCTGATCTACAATGTTGGAATAAAACTTATACAGATCTACAGATCTAAAACTCAAAATAAAACACAGTCTGATCATGAACAACAAACCAAACTTCAGAAATAAGAACCAAAACTCAACATACAGTCCAGATCCGATAACATTCGATGCTGATACATCAATCTAGATAGATCAAAACAAAAACTCAAAGCAAAGTTCAGATCTGATAAACTAAGTAGATAACTTACCTTGCCCTTAAGACTTACCTCTGAAGAGGTCACAGTCACACACAGAGATGCAAACCATTTGTAATTATGCTCAGACAAAGTCCAGCTCATATATCAACCATATAGGTTGGATCTTTGACCAAGAGACGAAGGAACTTTCTTGCCACCAAGAAGATAGAGCCACAAGGATACAAAATTAAAAATCAAACCCTCAACAGAAGTTTCAAACACCCAAACCCTCACTCAAAAAATCTGTTGATGAAACCCTAGTAGAAGAAATCGCCGATTAATCGGCAAAAATCGGGGAAATCGCGAGTTTTTCAGCTTGTCGATTTTTTCAAAACAAAAAATCGCAATTTTTTGGGTTTTGAAAAAATCGCGTTTTTTTGAAAAACTCGGCAAAACTCGGAAAAAATCGGTAAAACTCGCCACAGATTGGAAAAAATCAGTAAATCGGAAAAAAAATTTGTATTGGTTTCAGACTTTCAGTAATGACTTTGATGTATCGATTCTTTCTCCGTATTTATGTGCCTATCTGTTTATATGATGTTGTTGTTTCTTTATATATTGAAAAATGTTTAAAATTTTGAAAAAAAATGAATAAATTATGTATTTTTTAATGTTTGCCGAGTTTTTCCGATTTTTTCCGATTTTTTCGCCGATTTTTTCGCCGATTTTTTCCGAGCCGATGTTTTCAGGACCCTTGCCGAGTTTTTGCCGTTGCCGAGTTTTTCCACTAGGGATGAAACCCTTACATAAATTTAGCTTAAGGGAGGTCGTGGCTCAACACAGAATAGAGGTCACAGTCTTAAACAAAACTGCAGTCACCCACAGCAGAAGAGAGGGCCGCAACCACAGTCACAACACAGCAGAGGAGAAACGTCGCAACTACCAGCACCCCATAGCAGAAGAGAGGCCACTCCTACCAGCACCCACAGCAGAAGGGAGGCCGCACCTATCAGCATACTTTCAACAGCAGAAGGAGAGGAGGGCTGCAGCAAAAAGTCACCCTACAGCAGCAAGGAGAAAGGGCCGCTCCAACAGTCACCCTCAGCAGCAAGGAAGGAGGGCCGCACTTGCTATCACCCTACAGCAGCAAGGAAGGAGGGCCGCACTACACCACAACAGACCTCAAAGGGGAGCCGCAGCAATCTCAAAGAAACTCCTAAAGGAGGGCAGCAACAACAACAGAGAGGATCCACTCACACAATAGAAGCTCAAGAGCAACAATAATAAGGTGGGTTGTGAGGGGTAGGGGGGGTTTAATTTATAGTTTAGGCTAGGGTAATAAAAATAAATTAAATTCAAATAATTATTATTAAATATAACATGTTTAAATTAAATAATTTAAACATTAACATTTAATTTAAACTTTATTTAACCCTTAAGACAAAACAACATAAAACCCCAAACCAACACAAACAAGGGTAAGGGAGGGTTTACAAGGTGGCAATACGTGTTCATTCATTTTCAAGGTGACCTTATTACTTTATCATCATTGCATATGGAACACATCCCTTATGTGGTCATGCCCACCTTCAGGTTTACAAGGTGGCAATACGTGTTCATTCATTTTCAAGGTGACCTTATTACTTTATCATCATTGCATATGGAACACATCCCTTATGTGGTCATGCCCACCTTCAAGAAGGGTTATGCACCAACAAAGTACCTGATCGAAGATCAAGTTGCCCCAAAACTTTTATGGGGTCTTATCCGCCAAGGTCCAAGACCAAGGATCAACCCATGCCCCAGGCATGGGTACCCTGTACATTTCCAAGGGCCCTAGACATATCTAGGGGCTTTAACTGCTTGGTCCTAGACCAAGAACCCCAGTCATATATTGGGGGCCCTCTCAGGGGTCTTTACTGCTTGGTACCAAACCAAGAACCCCAGTCATCTATTGGGGGCCCTCTCAGGGGTCTTTACTGCTTGGTACCAAACCAAGAACCACAGTCATCTATTGGGGGCCCTTACAAGGGTCTTTTGTTGCTTGGTACCAGACCAAGAACCCCAGTCATCTACTGGGGGCCCTTACAAGGGTCTTTTTCCATGGCACTGACTGTTTGGTCCCAGACCAAGAAACCCCAGGGGTGCACTTGGGGGCCCTAGATCTCAGCTAGGGTCTTTGCCATCCTCCCGGAGAATGGCTCTTGCAGCTGCTA
>ML809253.1:661625-682227 GCA_009831015.1 Picea engelmannii | reverse complement strand
TATATATATATATATATATAACCTCACAAAAAATCAGTTTTAATTACTAGTAATATAGATTCATTATAATTATCTAATAAAAACTTATGGGGCCTTTTCCAATATTCATGTCGTTTATGTATAATCAAATAATGTGTTTAAAATGATTGATTTGATTAGTAAAGTACTAGCATATTTCAACATTTTTAAATGCAACTTCAAGAAATATATATATGTTATCAAATATTGTGTTTAAAATGATTGATTTGATTAGTAAAGGATTAATATATTTCAACATTTTTAAATTATATATATATATATATATATATATATATGATTTTTGGTTTGAAATTCGGGAGGAATCATTTTGAATTTAGGAAATTGTAAATATTAGATGTTAGCATTTCTGATGCAGGAGCATCATCATCAAGATTCAATGAGGTCAAGTGGCAGATAACTCAACATCCATCGTGCACATTCAAACTGGTTTGGAATCCAAGGAAAGCGTGTCACTTTAATATTTTGAAAGTATTGTAATTAAAGGCCCTTTAAGATTTTGAGGCAAGAGCCATTATATGAGCTCCAAAAGATTGTAATTGCTTTAATTACTTGTAGAATTGTACATATTTTGAGCATCGACTCATATCTGGGTTGTAAATTCCCATTTATTGTAATAAGTTTAGTAGGAGAATGTTTTAATTGTCATATGAAAGCACTAAGATCGTTTGGAAAGAAGGCTTGAGAAGCCCCCTCGTGTATAAATACATGTAATCTATGGCCAAAAGAGGATGTTAAGGTTATTGTGATTGTTGCTAAAGAGAGTTGTAGAGAGCTTTTGTTATTTTGCTAAGAGTTGTTGGAACTCTTGTAAATGTTTTGCTAAAGGAATATAATAAAGGAGAAATGCTTCCAAATATTTGAGTTTGCTTATCTCTGAGTTATTTGGGTAATATTATGTTGTCTAATTTTTTGTGTTTAATCGCCTGTGTGTGTATTTCATGGTTGAATGAATGAACCTTTGATGTTCTGTAAGTTTCAATTGTTTATCTTCTAAAACGTTAGTGCAAGGAGTGCACAGTGCCCACGGAAGGAGTGAGAAGGCGTAATCATTTAAAGACTCAATAGTTCAGGAGAGATAGTGTGAATTTTAGAGAGTGAGTGCAAGGAGTGAAGATATACTCATTTGAGTATAAAATCCCAAAGGAGAGTCCCATGCAAGGTGTGCACAGGGCCAACACTTAGCGAAGTGTTCAAAAAGTCTCAAGGAGGACAAGCACAAGGAGTGCACGCGATACTTTCAAAAGTCTCAAGTTTCAAGGAGAGAAGCACAAGGTGTGCACTAGGGTTCAAATCACTTAGAGTGATAAAGCTCACGAAGAATAGAGAGAAAAATTCCTTGGAGGGAGAATCATTTTCATTTCGAGGTTGAGTGGACAAGATACGGTCAAGGAGAAGTCAGATCTTTCATGATTGTTGGATTTGGAAAAGGAGCACGGGTGTTAACCGTTTAAGTCTTTCAGACTTCCTAAATTTGGAAGTTTTTAGGTGTTTGTTGTGGAGAAGCCAGATTCCCCAAAGTCCCGAAGTTCGAAGCCAATCTAGATCGTTGGTAGACAACAGACATGGGTCCATGGATAAACAAGTATCTTTTGTTCTATCTATCCATAGGATTTGAAGTGTAGTAGCAAGAGCATGCAAAAATTCCAAAGCTCCAAAGCCCAGAGCAGATCCTGACCATTGGCATCAAGTACACATGTCGACAGATCTCAAAGTTCGAAATTCGACACTTTGGAAGATCTGGGGTGTGATTTGGTTTGGGTCAAAAATCCCCGAAGGCCTAAGTCCATCTCGATCATCCATTGGCGAGGATGCATGTATGATTGATCGAAATCCTTTGTGTATTCAAAGTTCGACACTCCAGAAGTTTTGTTGGTGGAATTTGTGATAACTACCGAAGCCCAGAGCCTCGGAGTTCCCATGAGTCGTATATTGCGATGTGAAATCTGAACTGTCGATTCTCTTATTGGTTTGGGGATTTTCCAATTTGGCATTTGACGATCCAGAGGAAAGTGTGGTTCAGGGTGTGAAAAGATTTGCAGCTCGGAGTAAGCATAAGCCATCGATTTGTGGCAGACGATAGTCATCCGATCTTCAAGTTCGTAGTTCATGCATTCAAAGGTATTACACATTTGAACATGGAATAATCTTGAAGCCCGAAAACTCCTATGGATCATAGATCACAATGCGTAGCATGATCCGTTGATCCCCTTCTTTAATTCGGTTGTTTGCAAGTTCAAATTTTGGGAGAATCAGAAAGTGTTGTTGTTAGAAATCCAAAAGCCCAGAGCTTTGAAATGCTGAAGTTTTCTCTTTTTAAAGAGATTAGCCCACGGTTTTGGCCCGAGGTCACATGGATTTCTCCACTGAAGTGATAAGACCCTCACGAACGCAAATTTGTGCTCAGGGAGAAGGAAAAAGGAACATGGTAGAGAATTTCAAGGGTTCAACGAGGACCCAAGAGCTAATTCATCTCCCTTGTGTGAACGATCCTTAGACAGAGAGGTCGCATGAGCCCCTAGGAGTGGGGGGGGGTTTGCATCAAGTGGTATCAGAGTAGGAAATAAGCTTTGTAAGGAAAAATAACATTTAGAACCATGTCGCCAAGGAGACACAGGGAAAGACCAGTGGTCAATGCAACCATGGGAGAGGAAATGAGGCAACTTCGTGCAAGGTTTGACACCATGGAGACAACAGAAAGAAGATCACCCGAAGCTAGTGATGCCAGTGAAGATGAAAGTGAAGATGTATAAGTAGAATAAGTTGTAGGAGAACAAGAAGGAGAGGCTTGATTGTTGAGGGGTCTTGTCAAGCTGGGAACTAGAGAAAAAATGGAATTCCTAATGTATGAAGGTAATTTGAATGTAGAAGAATTGTTTGACTGGACAAGTGCTTTAGACAAGTACTTTTACTATGAGGAAATTGATGATGAGAATAAGGTAAATCATGCAGTGACCAGATTGAAGGGACATGCAACGTTGTGGTGGGATGAGTTGCAAGCTGACGGAAGGAGCAAAGGTAAGTCAAAGATTAAGAGTTGGGATAGGATGGTAGCTAAGTTGAACTTTAAATTCATACCCAAGGATTACCAGTTAAATCTATTTAGAAAGTTGTAGAATATGAGACAAAAAGGTTTGTCGGTGAAAGAGTATACTGAAGAATTTTATAAGCTGAACATAAGAGAAAAACACAGGGAGAATGATGAATAAAAATTTTATAGGTACATTAATGGATTGAGATACGAAATCCAGGAAGAGATTAGCATGATGAAAATGAGAACTTTGGAAGATGCTTATCAGGTAGCCATGAAGGCAGAAGAAAAGTTTGCAAGGAAGCCTAGTCAACGGAACAGAGGAAAGAGTCCTAACAGAGGAAGAGGAACTGTCAGAGAAAAGTTTTAGAAGTACAAAGGAGAATATGGAAAGTATAACAATCAGACAAAGAGAGGAGGAAGTTCTAGAGGAGAACACTATGGAGGAAGAAATTCTTTTCCCATAGGTAGAGGAAGAGGAAGAGGAGGAGAAGTGAAGTGTTATTCCTGTGGAAAAATAGGGCACATGTCTTGGGAATGTCCTGAAAAGAAAAATGTAGGAGTTGGAGAAGCTCACATTTCTGAGGCACAATAGAAGAGAAATGTGGAGATAGAGATGAAGGAAGAAGCAACGAAAGAAGTAAGATCACTCATGATGAGGAAATCTCTCATAAATCCAAATAAAGAGCTATGAGAACCCGTTCAGAGAAACACTTTGTTCATAACCGCTTGTAAAACCATGGACAGGGTATCCAAGGTGATCATAGATAGTGGGAGCACTAATAACTTGGTATCCATGGAGATGGTTGAAAAGATGAAGTTGGAGATGAATGCACATATGAATCCTTACAAGTTATCATGGTTGTAGAAAGGACATCAAGTCATGGTAAGTTGACAATGTAAAGTTGAGCTCAAAATAGGTGGTTATAGAGATGAATTTTTATGTGATGTCATACCTATGGATGTTTGTCACGTTTTGTTGGGAAGAACTTGGAAATATGACAGGAATGTCATACATGATGGGAGGAATAATACTTTTATCATTGAGACAAATGGGTGTAAGCATATGTTGTTTCCAAAAGAAGATAAATGAGTCAAGGAGGAAGCTAGTCCTAGTATACTTCTCATGGGTGGGAAGGAACTCTTGAAAGAAGCCAAGAAAGACTAGGAAATGTAGTTTATTGTTGTAGGTAAGCTGAGAGTCATGCTTACAATCACTTTTATGAATGATTTTCCTGTGAAAGTTTAGGAGTTATTATATGATTTTGTTGACATTGTGGTGGATGAGTTTCCTCATACTTTCCTGCCCGTCATAAGTATCAGTCACCATGTTGACCTTATTCCGGAGGAAAGTTTGCCAAACAAAGTAGCATATATATTGACCCCTTAAGGGAATGAAGAGGTTAAGAAGAAAGTCCAAGAGTTGTTGGATAAAGGTTTGATCAGGGAAAGTTTGAGCCTGTATACAGTACCAACTATGTTGAGTCTAAAGAAGGATGGAAGTTGGAGAATGTGTACAAATTCTAGATACATCAACAAGATAACCATCAGGTATAGATTTCCTTTACCCAAAATGGATGATTTAAAGGATTTCTTGAGTGGAGCTGGTTATTTTTTCCAAAATAGACTTGAAGGGTGGTTATCATAAGATAAGGATGAGAGAGGAAGATGAATGGAAGACAACATTTAAAACAAATGAAGGATTGTATGAGTGGCTTGTTATGCCACTTGGCTTAAAAAATGCCCCAAGTACGTTCATGAGGTTGATGAATGAAGTGCTCAAATATTTTATTGGTAAGTTTGTGATTGTTTATTTAGATAATATTCTAGTCTTCAGTAAGACTAAAAATGAGCATTTAAGACACTTGAACATGGTGTTGAGAAAGTTGCAGCAAGAAAAGTTGTTGGTGAATTTGAAGAAATGTTCTTTTATAAAAACAAAACTTGTGTATTTGGGGTTTGTAATCTCTTAAAATGAATTAAATATGAATCTAGAGAAGGTGATGGATATAAGAGAGTGACCTTCTCCAAGAAGAATTTTGAAGTAAGAAGTTTTCATGGGTTAGCATGCTTTTATAGGAAATTCATCAAAAATTTCAGCAATATTTGTGTGCCGATACTAGATACCATAAAGAAGGAACATGGGTATTTTAATTGGATGGAAGAAGCTGAGAATGGATTTAAAGTGTTAAAATAAAAGATAACAAAACAACCTATTTTGGCTGCCAAATTTTAAGAAGACCTTTCAGGTCAAATCTGATGCGACTGGATTGGCCATTGGTGCAGTTTTATGTCAAGATGATAAGCTTGCTGCTTATTTCAGTGAGAAGTTGAATGATGTTAAGAGGAAGTGTTCAACATATGAAAATGAATTTTATGTTGTAATTCAAGATTTGAAAAAATGGAGGCATTATCTTATCTCGAAGGGGTTTGTTTTATATATTGACAATCAAGCTTTGTAGTTTATAACTAGACAAGAGAAAATAAACTAGAGACATGCCAAATGGGTAGAAATCATGCAAAATTTTACTTTTGTTTTTAAAAATATTAGTGGAAGCACTAAAAAAGTTGTATATGCTTTGAGTATGAGAAGTTTGATCTTGTACGAATTCCAAGTGGAGACTTTGGGATTTTAACACCTCAAGGAGATGTACTAGGAAGACCTGGATTTTAAGGAATCTTATGAAGCATGTGAGAAACCTTTGATAAGAGACATAAATCAATGGATGGAGTATCTAATCCAAGACATACTGTTATTCAAGGCAAGTCGGTTATGTATCCTGAAATTCTCAATGAGGGATAACTTGATAAAGGAGAAACATAATGGAGGATTAGTTGGAAACTTTGGCCATTGTTAGTGCTAGAAGTTGCCCCAAGAATGCTATAGGGTCAAGCCTAGCACATATTCAGTTATTGCAATGATTTTTATGAATAAGGATGTGTTTTGGGTTTTGAAAGAGGATGGATCGGGTAAAGTGAAAGATAAATAATAAAGGAACAAGTTAAATGCAGATCAGTGAAACGCCATTGGGCATGGAGTCAAGTAAACACCCTGTTGATTGAAGGAAATCAAATTGTATATTAGATAAGACGTTTATATGTAAATGGGTAGAAGAATAGGGAATAAACGAAAAGTAGAACACCTCATCAAACCAAGATTCTCTTTGTCAAATGGATGCAACGGTACTTGAAACAAAACACACGGATAATAGGCAGTCACGGAGAAATCTTTACTGCTCAAGAATCTATCATCCATGAGAAGCCATTGATTCTCAATGTCTGCAATTCGTTCAAGTAAGACAAAAAACAGAATGTAAAACAAGGAAGATGGAAAAAACAGTGTTTAGACAAGAGAAATCACAATCTGATAAAACAAATGTCATAGATCCCCAATGTCAGAAGCAATCACAGAAACTAATGCCCTCAAGATTACAATAGCACCTACTAGCTGGCTAATTCATCAAATTCTTCTCAGGCCTTACTCTCTCAAACCTCTCCTTTCTTATGCCATTTTTTACATGCAAATATATAGAACTCATTCCTAATAGTTGTTGCTAACTTCTATGAACAAAATCCTAACTAACTGATATAATAGCACATCTAGAATTATTCCCAATATACCTTGAGTTATAGGTATATGATCAAATCTAATAACTGCTTTTAGACTATCTTTCCTGGAAAGAAAATTGCAATAAAACTAGGATAGCAGAGCAGAAATTGAGTCCTTCAAATCTGGAATGACATTGTCACTTGTCTTGGATGAATCCAAGTTTCCATTTAATAAGGATCAAGCTGTGAGTTGCTAGTTGTTGTTATCAAGTGTCCTGAAAATATGGAAATTAACTTCTTTGATTGATGTTCTACCACCTGTGCCTTATTTGGAGAGATTAGATTCTCCTTCCTGATCTTGAAAACATAACTAGCATCTTTATAAATGCAATCAATAATGATAAAATCATTTAACACCTGAGAGATATTTAATCATTGTCAATTTCTTGTGCTGGTGTGTTGTCAATCTTCACAACTTCATGACACCTGGGCATTTTCCCCTTTCAGTCTATATTTGTCTGTGTGTTCCTTCTAGGGATTTATATTGAAAACGTTGCCTTGAAAATATGGTTTGAATGTTTCGTCTTCGTCTGGACGGGGTAGGGTTTCTCCTGCACGATCTGGGCTTACAATGCTCCTGCGAACAGAGTCAACTAGAGAACCTTTGATTGAATTAGCTCATCAGATACTTTTAGTTCCGTTCCTATAGGATTGTTGGCTTGAACTCGTGCCACGATCTTGCATACCCAAAGCAACATCTTCAATATATTTCTTCCACCACAGAGAAATAAAGATGTCAAACAACGATGCCCATAAGATCCACGAGAAGAAACAAAATAGTCTCTAACTTCGACATCCTGTAGGCCTGTTAGAAATAATCCCGTTCGGAATAAAATATAAATATTTACAAAGAACGGTTATAAAAATTTCTGGATATTCACAATAGTCGTGTGTCACAGAGGTTCCTTGTAAAGAGAGAAGTGTCAAAGGCAATACAATAAGTATCCTTTCATATATCTATCTCAGAGACTTAAACATGGGACTAGCCACCAGAAGAATACCCTATAAGCAAATAAGAAGTTGTCATACCCAATTTTATCTTTGTGATGAATGAGGGATATCCTTGATGGCTTCTATATTTTTACCATCATACATAGAATCTTTTGTATTGTTGATATGTTGAAAGCAGCCCTGTTTAACATTTCTCACTACATATCGCTCACGATTTGCATTCTGTTTTTCTATCACTCTTTTTTTGTGGAACGTTAGGATTTAAAGAACCATCTTTCTTTCTGAGAGGAACACTGTTGTATGCTTTCGCATAAGATGGAGGATCAAAATTTTGGTTATCATACTTCTTCCTGAAAGCTCCTCTACCTACTTGTCCTGGAGATTGATTCTTCAAAACTACTTCTCTCACTCGTAGGGATGGGGGAACATAAAATCAAGCCTGAAATAAAGGATGCCGGAGTGATTCAACTGCAGTTGGCCTCTTAACTAGATCCCATGACAACAGTGAACTCATAAGATCAATGGATTCTTCACTTGTAGTTGGCATTAAAACTGAAAGATCAGTGGACTTAAACTAGGGAAATTGGTAATTCATAGATGCTGCAAATTTCATCCCTTTAGTCCATGTCTGATGATTAAGAGTGTCAATGACATTACAGATCTTGTAAATCTCATCTACTTCGCTAGAACCAGAAACAGGGGTTTCACGGTGATGAGTTCTGACATTATGGCCCCCATCGCCCACATATCAGTGGCACTATTATAATATGGTGATTGAAGTAGTACTTCAGGAGCACGATAAAATCTTGTTGAGACATATTCTATATATGGGGGTGCTGAGTAAACCTCACGAACAAGACCAAGATCAACAATTTTAATAACATCTTTAGTCACCAGTAGATTTTCTAGTTTAAGATCACGGTGAAAATATCCCTGATTGTGCTAATACTGATATGTGTTTTGTAGATGTGCAGGTCACATGGTACTGGAGCATTGGAGCTGGAGCTATCCTTCACGATGTTAGATTTGTTTTAAAATATAAAAACAAATGTCTTCTCATATATATGTGCCACCAATCTTTGCTTGCTATGTGAAACTATAAACTTTGACATATAACTTAACTTGGAAAACAGGTTGTGGATTTTTCTCCATGTTGCATTGCTAACTAATAATTCTAGGATTTTAGGAAGTGAGATGATATTTTATGATGGTGCTGCAAGAACGTCACTATTCCAATAGCATGTCTATCGTAACCAAAAGTCCAAAATTTAAAACTGTAAACTGAGTACTAACAGCCATGATGAAACATATGCGCAATTGAGTTCTTCATACTATTGGCTAGGCATGAGGTTTGATGTGAAGAAGTTTGTGGATAGATGGAGAATCTACCAATATGTTAAAGGAAAGAAAAATAACATTGTATTATATCAACCATCTCCTATTCCAAACAGGTCGTGGGATGCTATAAGTATGGATTTTGTTATGGGATTGCCAAGAACCCAGAGGGGAAGTGATTCAATCTTTTTGGTGGTTGAAATTTTTTCAAATATGGCACATTTTATACCATGTTAGAAAACCAGTGATGTTACCCACATAGAAAATTTGTTTTTCAAGGAGATTGTGAGATTGCATGGGTTGCCCAAAAGTGTAGTCTCGGACAGAGATACTAAATTTGTAGGACACTTTTGGAGGACATTGTGGGAGAAGTTGGGTACAAGTTTGTCTTTAAGTTCAACATATCATCCTTAGACAGACGAACAGACTAAGGTAGTGAATCAAAGCTTAGGGAATCTGTTAAGGAGTTTGGTCATTGAACATAACTCTCAGTAGGATCAAATTATGCCCCAAGTAGAGTTTGTGTATAATGACTCACCGAATATGAGTATTGGTAAGAGTCCATTCCAGATAGTATATGGTATGCATCCAAGAGGAATTTCAGAGTTGAGAGATTTGGGATTAGTCGAATTTCAAAGTGCAAGAGCAAAGGATTTTGTCACAGAGATGAAAAACTTGCATGATCAAATTAAAGGACAGCTACAGGATAGTAGCCAGAGATACAAGAGACTAATCGACCATAGAAGAAGAGAGGTGAATTTTGAAATCATAGATCAAGTCTTAGAACACATGAGGAAGAAAATATTTTCGAAAGGGAAATATAACAAGCTGAAGATGAAAAAGATAGGACCTTGTAAGATCCTCGAAAAATTTGTTGCAAATGCTTATGGTATTGAATCTCCAGAGGACATTGGAATATCGCTAATATTCAATGTAGAAAACTTATATCCTTACAGGATGGATGATACAAAAGAGACAAATGGTCAGAAGGAGATTCAATGGAAGCGACAGATTCGCATAACAAAGAATGCACATATAGAGAATATTTTGGATCAGAGGATTGCTAAGAAGACTAGGAGAAAAGTTTATTATGAGTATCTGTTTAAGTGGAAAGATCATCCAACAGAAGATGCTAGTTGGATAACTGAGACTGATATCCATAAGCATGGAAAGAGAGTGGAGGAGCTCATGGACATGAGTTCATGAATCGTTTTTTGTCCATAGGAGTATGATGTAGGATCATCACCATCAACATTCAATGAGGCCAAGTGGAGGACAAATCAACATCCAGTGTGTGCATTCAAACTAGTTTGGATTGCAAGGAGAGCACGTCACTTCAATATTTTGAAAGTATTGTAATTAAAGGCCCTTTAATATTTTGAGGAAAGAGCCATTGTTTGAGCTCCATGAGATTGTAATTGCTTTAATTACCCATAGGTTTGTACATATTTTGAACATTGTCTCATGTCTGGGTTGTAAATGCCCATTTATTGTAATAAGATTAGTAGGAGAATGTTTTAATTGTGATATGAAATAACAAATATCGTCTGGAGGGAAGGATTGAGAATCCCCCTCATGTATAAATACATGTAATATATGCCCAAAAGAGGTTGCTAAGGTTATTTTGATTGTTGTTGAAGAGATTTGTAGAGAGTTGTTGTTATTTTGCTGAGACCTGTTGGAACTCTTGTAAATGTTTTGTTGAAGGAATTTAATAGAGGAGAATTGCTTCCAGATGTCTGAGTTTGCTTATCTCTGAGTTATTTGGGTAATGTTACGTTGTCTAATTTTATGTGTTAATATGTTTGTGTGTGTATTTCATGGTTGATTGAATGAACCTTTGATGTTCTATAAGTTTCAATTGTTTCTCTTATGAAACCTTGGTGCAAGGAGTGCACAGTGCCCACGCAAGGAGTGCGAAGGCAGAGTCATTTTCAGACTCAATAGCTCAGGAGAGATAGTGTGAATTTTAGAGAGTGAGTGCAAGGAGTGCACATATACTCATTTGAGTATAAAATCCCGAAGGAGAGCCTCATGCAAGGTGTGCACAGGGCCAACACTTAGTGAAGTGTTGAAAAAGTCTCAAGAAGGATGAGTGCAAGGAGTGAATGCGATACATTCAAAAGTGTCAAGTTTCAAGGAGAGAAGAACAAGGCATGCACCAGGGTTTGAATCAATTAGAGTGATAAAGCTCAGGAAGAATAGCGAGCAAAAGTCCTTGGAGGTTGAATCATTTTCATTTTGAGGTTGAGAAGATGAGATCCGATCAAGGAGAAGTGAGATCTTTCATGATTGTTGGATATGGAAAAGGAGCATGGGTGTTAACCCTTTAAGTTATTCATACTTCACGGATTCGATAGTTTTTAGGTGTGTGTTATGGAGGAGGAAGATTCCCCAAAGTCCTGATGTTTGAAGTAATTCTGAATCATTGGTAGACAAGGGGCACCTATCCACGGATAAACGGGTATCCATAAGTCTGACTATCTGGAGGATTTGAAGTGCAGTTGCAAGAGCGTGCAAAAATCCCAAAGCTTTGAAGCCCAGAGAAGATCCTAACAATTGGCATCTGGTACACGTGTCGATAGATCTCAGATTTCGTAATTCAACACTCTGGAAGTTCTGGGGTGTGATTTTTTTTGGGTTGAAAATCCTTGAAGGCCGGAGTCCATCTCGATCGTCCATTGGCGAGGATGCATCAACCGTTGATTGAAACCCTTCATGTATTCGATGTTTGACACTCCAGAAGTTTTGTTGGTGGAAGCTATGAGAACTCTCGAAGCCCAGAGCGTTGGAGTTCCTATGAGCCGTATATTGTGGTGTGAAATCTGAACCATTGATTCTCTTATCTCTTTTGAGATTCACCAATTCTACGTTCGATGATCTAGAGGAAAGTGTGGTTCATGGTGTGAAAATATCTGAAGCCCGAAGCCTGGAGTAAGCATAGACCATCGATCTGTGGTAGACAATAGAAGTATGATCTCCAAGTTCAAAGTCCACGCATTCAAAGGCATTACATATTTGAATGGTGAAGACTCTCGAATCATGGAGCCTCAAAGCTCTTGTGAACCGTAGATCATGATGTGTAGCGTGAGCCATTGATCCCCTTCTTTGATTTGGTTGTTCATGAGTTTGACATTCGGTAGAATCGAAAAGTGTTGTTGCTAGAACTCCTAAAGCCCGAAGCTCCAAAGTGCCGGAGTTCTTTTCGTTTAAAGAGATTAGGCCATAGTTTTGGTCCGAGGTCACATGGATTTCTCCACTAAAGTGATAAGACCCTTAAAAATGAAAATGAAAATTTATGCACGGGGAGAAGGAAAAACGCCTGTGGTATAGAATTTTGAGGGTTCATTGAGGACCTAAGAGATAATTCATCTCCCTTGTATGAACGATCCTTAGACTGAGAGGTCGCGCGAGCCCTTGGGAGTGGTGGGGGTTTGCATCAATTTCATAGTGTGATCACATTAGAAATATTTGAGAGTGTTGAATCCATTTCTAAATTAAAAACAAAAATTTCATCCATTCAAAATTTCAATATTTCCTTCCTAAATTCTAGTGATGACAAAATGAAAAAAATCAAAACCAAAAAATATTTAACTTTCTTCTTTATTATATATATGAATATTATTTTATAAATGTAGAAATCATATATACATATATAATTTTATTACATATATCAATTAATAATTATTTTTTAAAATAATTATTGATTATAAGATTAATAGTGAAGGAATTAAGTAGATAGGCATGGTTTTTTATCTTTCCTAATTGTGATTTAAGTTGGATCTATGTTTACAAGAGATTTATCTAAAGAATTTTGAGATTATTTTGTAGACCAACAATATAGTATTTTGTGCCTATAAATTATAGAATTTTATAAGATAATCATTTTAAATTAAAAAAAGTCCATGCNATATATATATATATATATATATATATATATATATATATAAAGGTTATCTTCTTGAAAAGGGACTTTAGTGTGAAATCAATTAGTAACCAAGTAATAATTCTCATAAATATCTAAAACCCTAACCTTCTATGGTTATATGAGGACTTTGTTTAAGTTTGCATATAGAAAAGAAGCTTTGAAGATAGCTTTGAAAATTTAGGTGAAAACTTATTTGGTACCTGTTAGTGTTAGAAGTCACTCCTGGATTGCTTGCAGGAGCAGAGCCCAATGCCCATCAGTCTTATGTCACGATTTGTTTATAAAGGGTGATCAGATGGAGATAATGGCTCTAGGAGGTATCACTCTAACTCAGGGACTGAGTCTGGTACGTAAAGAACATAGGAGGTCTGGAATCCTAACTTCACCCAGTGGGTTGATTTAAAGATGAGCAGGTGGAAGACTTAGGAAAAGATGAACAAATAGCTCTAGGCAACAGGCTTGCAGCGGTTTGTAGGGGAAAAACTCCGAAAGCAGGATCCTCCTGGTTTCAGGGTTTCGAGAAACTGAATAAGGACTTGACTGGATCCTCCAATTCCAAGTCATTCAGCGTCAAAGAAATCACAGGAACTGATTAGAGGCTCCGTAACTATTACAGCGATCAATTACAACATCATCCTATAATAGCTACAACTCGACTAGATCCTCCAATTCCAAGCTTCTCTAACACAGTTAAAACGAAGACGTGAAAGAAACTGGCATTCATAAGGCAAGAAGTCTCCAAAGTTCATATATATCTAGAACAACAATGCTTCATTAAAACTTTACAACCCGGGAGCTCTGCTCAACCATCGATCCCCCTACAAAATGGAAAAAATGCCTACATATAACCAAAAACCAAAACATCAGCAGCGGGAACGAGCAACTGCATTAAAATTTTGCGTCTGCATGCCTTCTGACAGTCTGCGCATGCAGACTGGACGATCGTGTGCCCATGACAGACGCCATCTTAACTGCGCATGGATTCAACAAGGGGAGTAGTTGAGCCATTTAAATGCCGAGCTAGCGTGTGCAGACTTCCTCCGGCTGGTCGCAAAATCGGGCCTGGCTTCTCTGGAAGAATGGGTACACAGGACCCTCCTGAGCAGACTGCTGGTCAAACCCTCCATGCCGTGCAATTAATGATTGAGGCGAGGCGTCAACCACCCTCTCTTTTCTTCATTCAATCCTGGCAGCTACTGGGATTTATCCCACATCGAATCGATACCTGAGACATCATCGTGCCTTCCTGCTCTCAGGATCGTTTTAAATCCCCTCTTCTGAGCCGAAGCGGCTCTTTAGATTCCTTTCAGGAATCACTGTGCAAACCTGATCCACAGGTCCTTCTGACTTTTCTCTCGGCCTTTGCACCTAGCCGTGGTGATCCCTGACTCTATATCGGGGTTTTGGGGTTTTAGACTTTCCGTTGCCACCAACCACTGTCCTTGTGAATCCCCGATCCCCGATTCTCCAATGAGCGCTTCCATGTACTGGCCCTCCCGGCTCATCTCCCGCTCATATGACCAATCCCCGTGACCGCGACTTTATTCCACTCCTATCGGGGTTTCGACGTTTGCAATGTCAACGCACGCCTGTCCTTAGGACTCTCGATCCTCCGATCCCCAATGCGCTTCGGCCTTAGCCCTTTGGCTGTGCCTAGTCCACGTGACTGCCTCCCTATAAGACCGTAGCCTTATACTCCGCTGTTGGGTTTTCAGACTTTTTTATGTCGAAATGTGCAAGTCCTCAGGACTCGCGATATACAGATCCCCGATGCGCTCCTTTGTGCGTTTTCCCCTGCTGGCTATAACTCCTGGTCAATGTGACCATCGCTCCATGTGACCGCAGTCCAGCTCCCGATCGGAGTTCCGAGATTCGCGGTTTCAAAATGCACGAACTCCTTGTGCACGGGATCTCCGATATGTCGATGAAGCCCTTATGTGGAGCTTTCGCCTATGGCACTAGATGATATTGCTAACAAGAAATATCGCTAACATTTGGCTCCATGGGGGATAGATTCATCCCTGTGATGCTCTAAGAACTCATTCCGCAGCTTCAATGCCTTGCTGTTGGGCTATGGAGTCATGCTGAAAACATCCCGCTGCTGAAAATACAAGCCGAAAAATAGAAGAAACAAAATAAAGCTACATGCTCAAAGGAGCTTATTTATATACAATCCTAATACTAATAAGATATTTTACATGGGCTAGGTGAAATAAAACTTCCACCATAGCCATTCAAGCAGCTTCCTGGATAGAAGCTCCTTCCTTCTGTAGATGATCACCAGCAGATAGTGTAACCGTGACAGAAGAACGGCTACACTCTTCAACTTCTCCTCACTAGCTGAAGTTGAGATGAAATAGGGCAGCTCCAAGGCATAGGGGAAATGCCACTCCATGTACTCGCTGACAGGGTCATAGAATGAGTGGCCAGTCCCAGAAAATTAGTGACAGGCAGCCTCTTTTGCTACATAGTTATTCACACGCGGCCGAATGTCTCTGATAACCACAGGCGGGTGAATAACTGACGTAGGCACGCTGATCTCAGAAGGTGTTTTCTCACTGACTGGCTCTAAACAAAGGGCAGACTGCCCCTCTGGTTCTTTTTCCTCTTCTTCTTGGCTCTCCCCCAGGTCCGATCCATATTCATCATAAATAGGGACCATGGGGTGGTTTTTCTTGCCGACTGGCTCTTCAGTGACTTCATAGTGATCATCTGCAGGATAAGCTTGTAACTCATCATCACTATAATATTCATCAAAAAGGGGCAGGCCTACATGGTTATGATCCTCCTCCAAAACAGTGATCTCGGGTAAAAATAAATCTGTTTTAGGGACAGTGGGACCTACTGGTTCTGGCTGCTCACACGTAATCTTTTTCTCTTTAATCCCAGATAAACATATATCGTGAGAAACCCCCTGGAGAAAAAGAGAGGAAACGAGATGGTATTCATCCTCAGAAACAGGGTTGCTAGGAATATCTGCTTCAACCCGACATTTAGGTGAGCCATCTACCACGGACCACGTCTGCTCTGCAAACTCATAATCTTCATAAGAGGCGTGTTGATCTTCACGAACATCTAAAAGAGCGGACGCATCTGATATGATGTCAGATGCTTCCATCCTCGAGTTAACACCACCAATATCACTCAACACCTCTATACTTTCACGGCAGATGATTTCCTCCACAGTAAAGGCCTCGTCATGGACATGATCTTCAGGGCCAGCAGAGGCATTATGAAGCAAAGAAAAATCCTCACAACACCTTTCATACAAACGAATAGCTGGAAAGTATCCTTTACAAAATGAATTGAAAGTTGTATGAAAACCTGCTAGAGAACAGATGCTTGCAGAGGGAAGAGATCGACACCAATCGAGAGCATATCCTTTTAATGAATACCAAAAAATATTAATCTGGACATCCTCATGCGTGATATGGTGTCGGTGAATAGCTTCATGGAAGTCCAGTAAATGCTCAACTAGTTCCTCCCAATACTTTACATAAAATTCAGGGAGGAAATCTTCCCAGATGTCCCTATCAGGAAGCGCATTAGGAAAACCAACTATCTGGGAAAAGTCACAGAAAGCAAACCTTTGAGCCAGAATTTTCTCCATATCAAACCAACAGAGTCGCCAATCGATCCTCAAATCATGGAGTCGCCAGGTGAAGGATGTGCAACTTCAAGTGTGTCTGGTCCTTGTTCACCATCAAAGGCCAGATCTAAACATTGTCGTTACCCCAAGAAACTTCTCAGGCTGAGAAAGTAGCCGCTGAAACCTTCTCGAGAAATCTCTTCTGGGTCAGCTTTCAGGTGTTCCAACAGTGTCCACAACTGAAACAGTAAAGTGGAAACAATGGAGTCGCCACAGTGGAGTCGCCAGGTGCACAGTAGCAATCTTGATAATTCTGATATCTGATGCACCTTCAGAATCAGTTAATCGTTGTCGTTCTGCCCAGGGAAAATATTCAACTTTGTCCCTAGCAATGATGCCAGAAATGTTAGCGTCAGAAGTCACTCCTAGATTGCTTGCAGGAGCAGAGCCCAACGCCCATCAGTCTTATGTCACGATTTGTTTATAAAGGGTGATCAGATGGAGATAATGGCTCTAGGAGGTATCACTCTAACTCAAGGACTAAGTTTGGTACGTAAAGAACAGAGGAGGTTTGGAATCCTAACTTCAGCCAGTGGGTTGATTTAAAGATGAGCAGGTGGAAGACTTAGGAAAAAATGAACAAACATCTCTGGGCAACAGGCTTGCAGTGGTTTGTAGGGGAAAAACTCTGAAAGCAGGATCCTCCTAGTTTCAGGGTTTCGAGAAACTGAATAAGGACTTGACTGGATCCTCCAATTCCAAGTCATTCAGCGTCAAAGAAATCACAGGAACTGATTAGAGGCTCCATAACTATTACAACGATCAATTACAACATCATCCTATAATAGCTACAGCTCGACTAGATCCTCCAATTCCAAGCTGCTCTAACACAGTTAAAATGAAGACGTGAAAGAAACTGGCATTCATACGGCAAGAAGTCTCCAAAGTTCATATATATCCAGAACAACAATGCTTCATTAAAACTTTACAACCCGGGAGCTTTGCTCAACCATCGATACCCCTACAAAATGGCAAAAATTCCTACATATAACCAAAAACCAAAACATCAGCAGTGGGAACGAGCAGTTGCATTAAAACTTTGCGTTTGCATGCCTTCTGACAGTCTGCGCATGCAGACTGGACGATCGTGCGCCCATGACAGACGCCATCTTAACTGCGCATGGCTTCAGCAAGGGGAGTATCTGAGCCATTTAAATGCCGAGATAGCGTGTGCAGACTTCCTCCGACTGGTCGCGAAATCGGGCCTGGCTTCTCTGGAAGAATGGGTACACAGGACCCTCCTGAGCAGACTGCTGGTCAGACCCTCCATGCCGTGCAATTAATGATTGAGGCGAGGCCTCAACCACCCTCTCTTTTCTTCATTCAATCCTGGTAGCTACTGGGATTTAGCCCACATCGAATCGGTACCTGAGACATTGTTGTGCCTTCCTGCTCTCAGGATCATTTTAAATCCCCTCTTCTGAGCCGAAGCGGCTCTTTAGATTCCTTTCGGGAATCACTGTGCAAACCTGATGCACAGGTCCTTCTGACTTTCCTCTCGGCCTCTGCACCTAGCCATGGTGATCCCTGACTCTATATCGGGGTTTTGGGGTTTCGGACTTTCCGCTGCCACCAACCGCTGTCCTCGTGAATCCCCGATCCCCGATTCTCCGATGAGCGCTTCCACGTACTGGCCCTCCCGGCTTAGCTCTCGCTCATAAGACCAATCCCCGTGACCGCAACTTTATTCCACTCCTATGGGGGTTTTGGCGTTTGCAATGTCAACGTGCGCCTGTCCTTAGGAATCTCGATCCTCCGATCCCTGATGCACTTCGGCCTTAGCCCTTTGGCTGCTCCTGGTCCACGTGACCGCCTCCCTATAAGACCGTAGCCTTATACTCCGCTGTCGGGGTTTCAGACTTTTTGATGTTGAAATGTGCAAGTCCTTAGGACTCGCGATATATCGATCCCCGATGCGCTCCTTTGTGCGTTTTCCCCTATTGGCTATAACTCCTGGTCAATGTGACCATCGCTCCATGTGACCGCAGTCCAACTCCCCATCAGAGTTCCGGGATTCGCGGTTTCAAAATGCATGAACTCCTTGTGCACGGGATCTCCGATATCCTGATTCCCGATATGTCGATGAAGCCCTTCTGTGGAGCTTTCGCCTATGGCGCTAGATGATATTGCTAACAAGAAATATCGCTAACAGTACCAATGAATCAACCTTTTCAATTGTTCAAGACAAAATTATTTATGATTGTTTAATGAAGTGGAAAAATATAACTAGATGACTTGTACTCATGGGTTTATTAGTATGATGGGTTATGTTATATATGATATCTCTATATAAAATCAAATAGTTAATTTTAACATTTTAAATGATCACGAGTTAGTCTTAGATCACATACCCTTAATCCTAACTCCAAATTTTGTTGCGCATAGTTAATTTTAACATTTTAAATGATAACTAGTTAGACTTAGATCACATACCCTTAATCCTAACTCCAAATTTTGCTATGCATAAAAATTCAAAATTTTGATAATGAAAAATTCTTGATGTTAAAAAAAATTGAAGTAGATCATTTTCTAAAATATTTTAAAGTGAATGAAGTCTCCTAACAATTAACAACAATATTGAAGACCTTTATCATTGGAACCTAGTTCTATGTGAATAATGCATTTATGGTGTTTTATCATTGTTATTGGTTATTATTGAGATAATGGGATTATTAAAGTATTAATGGAGAAATGGTATTTTTAATTTAAATGGAGGAAGTGGAATGATGGATTGTATTAATTATCCTACCCCATCAAGAACTATATATTAGGGGGTTTACTAAATTGTTGGATATCAAAGGAACTATACATTAGGGGGTTTAGTAAATTGTTGGATATCAAGTCTTATGTATTATTTATATAATCATTCATCATCATTGTAGGGTTTCAAATGCATAAGAAAGTTAAGGGATGAAGAGGGTTTAACACCCTTTCCCACCGACAAGGGAATGTATATACAATTTTATGTATTAGGTATTGATTATGAATAAGGTAGATTTGATGCTATGGTATTTGTGTGATCCAGGTGGATATCGGTGGCCACCCACCTTTTCCAGCTGGCTCACCACAACTTTCTAGCAATTTTAATAATTTACTTTTTTAAGTAGTTTTTCAGGTCCTGAACTTCTGGAGCCGTTTTGAGGCCCTAAAAGACATTTTTTGGGGTATGTTGCGGTTGCAAAATTTCATCATGAAATTTTCTGCAACTTTTATAGTCCTCAGATAGATATTTCCAATGGGCTATCATATGTCTAAAATGGATATCGTATGCAAAAGTTATGACCCTGGGAAGTTGATGTAATGACTTACCCAAACGGGGCCCACATGAATTTTGGTGCTTCATCTCCTAAGGTTAGGTTTTTGGATGTTTAGGGTTTTTGAAACTCCTATTTATTGTAAAAAGGCCTTGGGAGCCTCATTGTAATCATCTTCTTGCGAATGAGTGCAACCGTCACATTTCCTCTCAGAGATAAGCCGCCACCATTCCAGCAAGCTTGTTTTCCGTTGCATTTTGCACTTTCGGCTTATTTCCTTATTGAATAGAAAACCGATTTTACTGTATCTCTGTTATTCTGTGTTAAGAATCTGGTAATAATCTATAGTCATTTCGTTCTGCTCATAAAATCCAAATCATTGTGGTATTTATAGTGTTATGTTGGTATATTTAATGTTTTAGTAGATTAATAAAGTTGACATTGTAATGACATCAATACTTATTAAGTTGTATAAACAAGTATTCTCTCTAAACTTTATGTAAAAAGGAGAACAAAATATCCAACCATTGGTATTATAAAGACTATAAAGCTAGAAAAACAATCTAGGAAGCTTTGATGAGTTCCTAAAAAAAATAAGAAAATTATTTACAAAACCTTATTTAAAATAGAATATATATATATATATTGTCTAAATATAGAGAGTACGAGAATATTTTTCTACCTTTCTAAATTCAATCCTAAAATTGTTTTGAGGTAAATTCCAACTCAAAAAACTAAAGAAACTAATATTTTTTCCTTAAGAGATTGGAATTCATACCTTAGTAATCTTTATAAATCCCCTAAAAACA
>ML809253.1:642546-655859 GCA_009831015.1 Picea engelmannii | reverse complement strand
CTAGAGGGTTAGAAATAAAACATAAATCAAATAACATAGATGAGATTCATGTACTTGGGACGGGAAAAGCATCTTTTTCATTAGTCTCAAAATGAATCACTTACAATGAATTATGAGACTGGCCACCGTTCCTCGATCCTGATTCTGGGCTCCTCCTCTTCTTTTGTCCTCCAACTGCTGCAACACGAATTTCTCCTGAAGCTTGAGGCAAAGCTAAAGGGTTGGGACAATAATGGACTTGGCAATTTGGCAGAGTTTCTTTGCTATGATTTTTTCCTCTTTGAATAGTACCCCTACCCCTACTTTTATAGGCTAGAAGGAGCTAGGGTTTTAGGTGAACTCTCGGCCATGCATGGCAAAGAGTTCTAGTTAACTGACAAAAAGCCTCGTGTCCCGGTGGAAACTTTCCTGATTTTTTGCTTTGTTAGGTACCCGCAGGCTGTAGTGGGTTAGCCCGCGGATACCCGCGTGCAGTAGAAGTTCAGCAAGTGGTCCCCCACGCCCAGTGAGAGGTTAGGGCACGGATTGCTTGTTTTAAGTGGTTTTTCAAGGTTTTATTCAACATGGCTTTGGCTAGGAAGAGGCATGAGTTGGCCTGATGCCAGGTAAACCTGTGTAGTGCATTTTAGGGTTATAACACCAAAGAACCATCCTTCAAGAATCTTGCAGAGTTTGAGAATACAAATTCAGAGAAAACAGTTAGCAGAAGTACAATTTGATAGATTACTCAAGACTTCATGATAGTATAGTGACAATTGGGTTAGAATTATGGATAATTGCGCAAGTGGAGTCTTGGACAGTATGGACAGATATGGATTCGTAAGAACACTTAGCAAGTTTGGACAAATATATGATAGTGGATGAGAGCATGGATTCATATATTGGTTTAGAGAGTGGTTCAGATACAAAGGAACATTATCATAATGGATGATAATTACACAGGAAATGGCTCAAACAATGCTAATGAATTCCAAATTGACAGATATTTTTTGGACACGTGCATTACATACATAAGTTCACATTAAAAACAGAGTAATGCTCAGAAAAAACAATGACAAAAACCCCTACGAACTATGGAAAGGAAGCGCAGACAACAACCTCGACATCAAGGTAACTCAAGGTATTATTTTATTAATTGAAATTTATGTTGATGATATTATTTTTGGTAGTGATGATGACAGGATAAGCCATAAATTTGCAAAGGATATGAAGAATGAATTTGAAATGTCATTACTTGAAGAACTATCCTTCTTTCTAGGACTTCAGATACGTCAAAGAAACCAAGGAATTTTTATTTCTCAAACCAAGTATATCAGAGAAATGCTAAAGAGTTCCAGAATGGAAGATTGCAAACTAGTTATTACTCCCATGAAAACTAGTTGCAAGTTAAGCAAAGATGATGATTCAAAGTCTACAAGTCAGAGGAAATACAGGTCAATTATTAGCATCCTACTATATGTGACAACATCCAAACCATATTTAATGTAGGCAGTTGGACAGGTGGCATGATTTCAAGCAACACCAAAGGAATCACATGTATTAGCAATAAAGAGAATTTTAAGATATCTCAAAGGAACAAGAGAGTTTGGATTATGGTAACCAAAAGGAAAGGATCTATCTCTTATTGTCTACATAGATGTAGATTGGTTAGGTTGTATTTATGACCGACAAAGCACCAGTGGAGTAGTGTTCTACTTGGGTGAGTGTTTAGTATCATGGCTAAGCAAGAAACAATCATCTGTATCTCTATCTATAGCCGAGGAAGAGTATATTGCAGCAACAACATGTTGTACACAGGTTCTTTGTATGGAACAAACTTTGACAGATATACAGTTGAGTATGATGAGCCCATTCCAATCTATTGTGATAATACAAGCGCCATCAATATCTCAAAAAACCTGGTGATGCACTCAAAGATGAAGCACATTCCAATCAAGTATCACTTTCTATAGGAACAGGTTGTAGAGAAGAACATCAAAGTTGAATATGTGGGAAAAAAAGAACAAGTGGCATACATATTTACAAAACCGCTTCCACGGGAAGCCCTTGAGTATATTCGCCATAGACTAGGAGTAATTTCTACTCCAAAATGAACGCTTTTGAATGCTTATCTTATATGTCTTAGATGTACACGAGGAAGCACCATAAATAGGATAAAGGGGGAGAGATTTATCAGATGCAAAGGTAAATCCTTGGAGAGAGAGCATAGAGGCATGTTTCTAAGGGGAGTGATTGTCACAAGGGAAGAATGAGCGATATGAATTCACAGTGATACTCTTTGTCAAAGGGGGAGATATTATTCATATGAAGGGAAAGATAGTAATTAGAGGATTATAAACACAAAGAAAAATCAAAGGAACATAGAAAGGGGGAGCATCCCCAAGGAGAGTTCAGTCAGGGGGATCATCCCCAAAGGGAGATACCCTTTTCCATTGATGTCAAAGGGGGAGAGATAGAAACATTTATAAAGATTATAAACATGAATGTTATCATGACTAAGTGTTACGATCAATGTTGGTGTTGCCATCAATGCCAAAGGGCGATATTGTCAGACAATTGGCTTAGGTTGATGGATAGTTGGTATGGATTTTTAGTTGTCATTGATGTCAAATATTGGAGAGTGATATTATAGATTGATTTCAACCCTTAGTGATTAATGTCAACCCTTGGAGAAAGTCCGGTAGCGAATTTCAGTAGCACAAAGGTTTGGGTAATGGACCCAAGGTTGTTTCATGTATACTGGTATGTGTTTTAATATATTTGAAGGTAAGACTATTCTATATGGATAGTACATGTCATTCCATTTTTGGTGGCATGTGGAACGTCACATAACTCCTCACGGTTCGAGAGTTATGGCCATGAAAAGTTGGAGAACCCAGGTTTGGGTAATTGAACCAATTTTTTTGATGGATAATGGTATGAGTTTTGATATATTTAAATTCAAGACTATTCTATATGGATATTACATATCATGCCATTTCTGGTGGTATGTGGAATGTCACATAACTCCTCACAGTTTGAGAGTTACGACCTTATGAAGTTGGAGGACCCTCATATGTTGGCTTGAAGCCCCAAAAGGTCAAAGAAGTTAAAGAGCTTGAAAAGAAGAAATTATTATTTAAATGATAAAGTAAAGTGATAAAGTCAAGAAGGATTATTTAAATAATAAATCAAAGTGACAAAATCAAAGATGATTATTTAAATGATAAAGTGAGGTGACAAAGTCAAGGAGGAATATTTAAATGATAAAGTAATGGAGAACTTTATAATTATGGAAAGTGGTTAACCCTAAAAATGAGGAAAATAGGTTAAGTGACTTATAAATGGGTTGAGTGACCTATAAATAGTTTAAGTGACCTAGAAATGGGTTAAGTGACCTAGAAGATGGAGAGTATATATAAGAGGTAATGATATCTCATTTTACATCACACTTGAGCATATTGAATATCTATAGGTGATTGAGGTAACCAAAGGATATATAAGCCAAATTTCAGAGGGAAGGTGAAGAAAAGAAGGCCGGAATTCAAGCGAGGATAAATTCTTTTGATGATGCTTTCTAAGGTATGTTATTTACAGGTCATCTCACCATGTTCGCAATAATTTTTTTCTAGAATGATTCTGATTGTGCAATTGATATGCCATTGAGGAAAAATATACAAGTATCTGTGGTAAGCAAATCATCTTGTGGGTCGTTGTATTTTTGTATTTACACGCTGTGGCAAATAGGGTTTGTGGCTAGTCCTGAAACTAGCCTAAAATAGGTGTTTTGGGTAAAAACATCATAACTTATTTATAAAAGATCCCAATTAAGTAAGACCAAATGTGTTGGTTAGAGTACAGTCTCTGTAGTATGTTTTGTAAAATTTTCATATCGATTCAACAAATATTACGTGTGGGGCACACCCTAGACAGTCTCTCTCTAGAATAAGCCAGAATTCAACAAGGTATGTCATTTTTTGCTATAAGTCCTTTTATGAGAGGTTCCAAGTAGTGACACCTAGAGGAATTGCATAAAACAAACTGAGAAACGTTTTGTATCAATTTCATATATTTATTCATTACATGTACATAGTTATTATTATTTCAATTTAGGGTTGTTGACTAATCCAAAACTAGTCATGTGAGACTAAAGAAAAGTTTGATGAAAATGCTAGTCTCTTGTTGTTAAAGTTAAGGAAGGTTTGCAGGTATGTGATCATATACACTAGGTCTATTACATAGTTACAAATCATATTTGGATGATGAAAATGATGAGGGATTTTGGTTAAGGTACATGCCGGGTACATGGTTGAGACAAGTAGTTGATGAGTTGGCACATACATGAGTTGTGTAGTTGATGATGTTGGTACATATTGATGAGTCATAGTTGATGAGTAGTTGATACATGATCATAGTTGATGAGTAGTTGATACATAGTTGATACATGAGTCATAGTTGTTAGTATTTAGTAGTTGATGAGTAGTTAGTAGTTGGTTGGAGGCACTTGTTAGTGGTATTTTTGACACATGTTTTATGGATGATGTAGAATACTTGTATTATTAGAAGCACATATTGATCTTGGTAATGATTATGAGTTGTTGTGTTATGCTTGGTTGATGCACATATTTGAGAGTTGTCTTGGTGATTGATCTTGGTGAGTAGATGTGATTTGGTTGATAATATTGATGAGACGGGTTGTTGTGATAGGTTGTTTGGACAAGTTGTTGTGACAGGTTATTTGTATAGGTTTGTTGCATGGTTTATGCAATTGTTCATGGTACATGTTGAGTTACAGGTTGGTGCATGGTCAATGCACTTGTTTATGGCACGTGTTGATTACAGGTTGTTTGGTACAAGTTGGTGCATGGTTGATGCACTTGTTTATGGTACAGGTTGATTACAGGTTGAGGTACATGTTGATGCATGGTTGATGCATGGTTCAAGTTATTGGTAGATGTTATTTGGTGCAGGTTGATTTGTACAGGTTTACAACAGTATATCTCACAGTGATATTGTGAAAGTGGTTCCATCGTTCTAGTTATACATCAGGGCGGTTGGATGGGGCAAGGACAGATGGTTGTAGCCACCTTTCGGTTGTAGATGGAGAACATAGGGGGTTGTAGCCTCCTTCTGGTTGTAGCAAGAGAACTAGAGAGTTGGAGCTTCCCTCAGTTTGTAGCCTAAGAAACTAGGGGGTTGGAGCCTCCTTCCAGTTGCAGCTGGAAAACAAAGGAATTTGGTGCTTCCAATGAATGTAATTCTTCAAGACATATAAGAAATATCATTTCATGGTTTTCTCCCGCTTTGGGTTTCCACGTAAAACACTGTTTTAATGTGTATGTGTATGATTGTTCATTTGTTCATTGCTTATTTACTCTGCAGTTATTGGATGATAATGATATATTGATATAACACTTGGATTATATGGTTAAAAAGGATTAAATTTCTCTAGTACTAATTCACCCCCCCTCTCAGTAATCCAACAATTATAGGGTATTATAGTTAGCCCTCCTTTATCTAAGTTATATGGAATTATTATAGATAAGAATATTATCACATGGTTAGAAACATGAATAAAGGACAATATGGTTTTAGAAGATATCCTTCAACCATAGACCACGTATTTACTTGTAGTATTATCACAAATGAATGCTAAAATAATAAAACTAAAATTTCTTGTTGCTCCGTTGACCTTAGTAAAGCATTTCACATGATGCCTATAAATAACGTTTGGAATAAATTAAAAGAGTTAGAGATTTATTTTGAGTTGAAATAAATTGAAAGAAGGTTGTATTGAAATTTTATTTATAAGTTTCAAAAGACTAAGGGTTGCTTAGAATATATTAATTGTAATATAAGGGTTAAGCAAGGTTGTCCACTATCCCAGATGTTTTTTATCTTTTACATTCACAAGTCAAAGGCATGTTTAGAAGAAGCATGCTATGTTAGCACTGCTTTAGTTGGAATAGTGATCATCCTTCTTATTTACATTGACAATAGAATTCTTATGGTCAGGTGTCCCTAGGATATTCATAGGAGACTAAAAATTCTCAATTATTTATATCCTAAACAAAGGTTATGATAATAAAGACCAAAAATATAACTTACACAAATTTTGTGTATGAGAAAAATTAGAAGAAGTTAATTCATACAAATTCCTTGTAGTTTACCTTCATCACAAACTTCATTAAAAATATGGCATTGATAAAAACATTAATGGAGGGTGGAAAACTAATTTTGGTATTGAAAACAATTATAAATTAGTCAATTTTTTGTTATAGGGAAAAAATGAACTCCTTTTTTTGAATATAATCTATCCTATTATATTATATGGACATGTGAAATTTGGGGCTACAACATCTCTAGAATCAATGAGGAAAATTGAGAAAAATTAGAAGCATTTTATAATCCAATGAAAATGTAAAGATGGGAAACACATTTTGGAGTGAGGCTTTGTAAGGGATTGTAAATTTTCCTTTTATGGACTAGAATAAGTTCAAACAATTATCTCGAATGAGATTTTAATAATTTCTCACTCGAGTGTTCAATCATATCTCGATTGAGATTTTAGTTGAGTTTACCTAGAGTTAACAATTTCTTGGTCGAGAGTTTCGGTGGATAAATAATTGTCTTGGCTAAGAGCATATTATCTAAGACATGAAATTGAAATTGAACATGATTTAAAAACTCTCTAAAGATATTTTTAGTCAAGAGACTATATTCATTACCCATATTCTCTGTCGAGAGTTAGATTATCTTCCAAGATTCATGATCAAGAATATTTTAGAATAGATTCTCAATGAGTTTAGTTTCTCTACTCAAATTCTTGTATGAGAATTAGATTATTTGTAGTGTTCCTTATCCTTTAGACTTAAAACCCAAATCAAGTATACAGATATTATAAATGTAGAAAACTAGATACAAGAGGCAAATAAGATGAAACATGTGAAATGTACCATCGTATTATGATAATAAGAAGAAATAAGGAAATGTTCACTTTCCTCTTAAGGTGGGGTTACCTTTCAATGTGGTTACTCGAGATGTTTACCATTGCAATCAACACAATGTAGGTAATATTTTTATATATGTTTCCTGTTAACACTAAGAGTCACCCTCAGATTGCAGGAGGATAAGCCCAGTACCCATCAAGATGTTTGTGGAGGTCGGTTTATGAGTGGAGGTCAAATGGACAAAGATCAGCATAAGAATTTTTTAACACATAAAACCGGGCTAGCAATGCATAAGAAAATGAGGTTCTCATTAACTTCAGTCAGTGTTTTAAGGTTAAAGGTGAAAAAGAGGAAGCTTTAGTGAGGGGAGTGGACAAGTCTTCCATAAGCATCTGACCTTCAAGCAGTTTGGTGTAGAAGAACGCAGGTACAAGAGAACTCTTGAACTTAAGTTTGAGATACTGAAACATATCACAACAACATTATAATCAAACCTCCATTCCAATACAACCAAAACACCTAGTCTGTATCATCCATGCATGAGCATTTTAACATAAGAGGACACAAGACAGTGAAAGAAAATACTGAAACATATCATAGCAACATTATAATCAAAACCTCCATTACAATACAACTACGACATCTCATCTAGATCATCCATGCATGAGTGTTTAATCATAATAGGAAACAAGATAGTGAGAGAAACTAACGTCTATTAATGAGAAATTCTCAGGTATCATACATAACCATAGAACAACTCTACTATCAAACTATTACAAAATAGGGAGCTATGCTCAACCATCGACCATAACAAATTCTTAAACTGATCTATTTATACTCAGATCAAAGGACAACCACTAGGAGGGTCATCTGGCCATCCCTTCCAAGGCTCTTCATATGTGAATTTTTATGTCAGACTGTGCATGTATCCTCCTATCAAATGCAATATCATATCAGCATGGGCCTATAGGAAAAACATTATATCATGGTACCTCGAGCTGACAGTGTTGTTTCCATGGCCAGACCCTCCATGCCTTCTATTTATGGAGTGAGTCGAGGTTTCAACTATCGTTCCTTTTTCATTAACTAATTTTTCCTACGGATTGGGACGAGGATTGACGACTAGGGGGAGACCACATGCTTCTATTGGATTCAGCATTGAATGAGCACGTGATTTCGGGATCATCGAAAGTTGTTTGGACCCACACCGCTTTTGGGCCCAAAACTCACCACCTTCCGCCATGTACCTCTCTCGTAATACTGTGGATTAGATTTCGGCCTGCTCAAGTATTTTAACCCCCGATCATGTTGTGGCCCTAAAATGAAGCGTGGTCATTGATCTGAGTAGGATCTGCAATTTGGGCGCACTTGTTAAATTTAGTGCCACCGCAAAATTTATCTATCCGCCAACTCTAGGATCCATTAAAACATGCATGGATATGGTGCTAATGGTTTTTCTTTGTGAAAACAAAGGACTTGACTGGCCTGTAAAAAATAAAAATACCCACGACAACTTCATGTGATAACATTGGCTCAACAGGGGATGGCATGCTCCCTGTGAGATTTCAAGAACAAGCAGTTTCAGTGCCTTAGCTTTTGGGTCATGGGGTCACTTATTCAAATAGAAATCAAACAGACAATGGTATATACAATGGATGGAAAGCTAATCATGGATTAAGAAAAATATTTTTTCAGAAAATGCCCATTGATAGGGCCACCCAAAACTTCAGAATCCTCCAAGTTCTGAAATTTATAAGTGTTATTTGAAAATACCTCAGAAATCTTGAAAGGACCAGTCCATAAGGCTTCGAATTTACCATGTTTTCCTTTGTCTTGCTTGGGTGCATCCCATTTGAGCACTAGATCTCCTAGCTGAAACTTTTGATTTCTTACCTTCTTGTCAAAGGCTCATTTTATCTTCTGCTGATGGTCCTAAGCTTTATGAAGTAGCTTATCCCTAGTCTTTTGTACTTATACCAGTTGATGTATCCTCCTGACCATATCATCAGGTTCTCCTTGGTAGTCCTGGAGGAATTTTTCAATAGGAAAGGCGAGCTAATTAGGAAATATAGTCTCAATCCCATATACAAGATGAAAAGGGGAAGCACAAAGTGACCTCTTTGTTGTAATCTTGTCATCCCATAATGCAAATTTCAGCTTTGAATCCCATGGTTTCTTATTGTCTTCTAACAATTTCTTGATGATATTTATGAGGCTCTTGTTAGAGGACTTTTCAAAACCATTTCCTTGGGGGTAGTAAGGAGTAGAATGGATTAATGTGATCCCATATTGTTCAAAAAACTTGATCAATGGTTCAACTTTGAAGGAGGAAACATTATAAGTAACAATCCTACTTGGACAACCAAATCTGAACATGATATCTTCAAGGAAGCTAATGATTACCTTGTGGGAGGCACTCCTTGTAGGAATGGACTCTATCCACTTGGTGAAATAATCAATGGCATTCAAAATCCACCTGTGATGACCACTTGAGGCTGGGTGGATTTCTCCAATGAATTCAAGACCCCACTAAAGGTCCAGAAACCACCATAGGTTTCAAAGGAAAATATTTGAGTTGATGCTTTCCAAAAAAATTTTGGCATTTGACACAATCTCTAATCTTTACACAAACATCAGTAAAAAGGATAGGCCATAAATACCCAGCTCTGAGGATCTTATAAGCTGTGGTTCTCCAAAAATAATGACCCCCACATAAGCTGTCATGAAAATCAATTATGGCCCTTTGGGTCTCTTATGGATACAGACATCTCAAAATAACTCCCATAAGATCTTTCCAATACAAAACATGATCAATGAGACAATATTTGATTTCTTTGAGTTTCAAAGCTCTCACCTTGTTCTTTTCCAAGCCATCAAGAGGCCGCAACTTCTACATAAAATGTATGATGTATTTATACCATGTGCATTCTTCCAAGCTGGGGCTGACATGAGATATTATATCAGCAATTTCAACTTGTTGATTTTTTTAGTTTATGTTCATGAAATTAACCCCCAAGGCTTTGCAATTTTATTCAACGAGAAACTTGGCTAAACCTTGGCCTTTCACCAATTTAATGGGCTTTATTTCAAGGTCAAATTCCATAATTTTAGAAATCCACTTGCTCCTCTTCCCATCTATGTCAGGCTGGATCAATATCTCTTTCACTGAGGTTGAAGGGACATATGCAACAATTTTTTAATGCAGAACATATATTCTAAAATCCTTGAGGTCTTTGACCAAAGAATATGCCTGCTTCTCCATGATATTGTATCTCATTTCTGCATCCCTTAATGCTTTGCTAAAAAAGGAAATAGGCTTCTCTAACCCCTCTGTGTTTTTCTATAACAAAACAACATCCAATGTGTCAAATGAGGCAAAGGTAAATATCATAAATTCCTTAGAATAGTCAGGGTTTATGAGGACATGTGCTTCAATCAAAGCCTTTTTTATTTGGTCCAAAGAATCTCTAGACACAACATTCCATTTCACTTCATTTCCCTTTCTAAGAATGGTTGTAATGTACTTCACTAATTCAACAAATTTAGAGATGAGCCTTCTTAAAAAACTGATCTTGCCCAAGAAGGATTGAACCTCTTTCTTACATCTAGGAAAAGATAAGTTTTGGATGGCCTCTACTTTTTTTGGATCAATTATTACCCCTTATGTTGATACAATGTGCCCCAATAATTTACCTTCCTTCATAGCAAACAAATATTTCTTAGGATTGAGAGACAGACCAAACCTTGTGCACTTCAGGAATACCTTATTCAAATGATGACAATGCTCTTTGTCATATTTTGAGAACACTGTAATGTCATCTAGATAGATGACTACAAATTTGTCCTTCTCCCCAATGAAGGTGATGTCCATTGCTCGTTGAAAGGTTCATCCTGCATTCATCAATGCAAAGGGAATTTTAGCATACATGAATGTGCCCCAAGAAGTAGTGAAGGTTGTCTTCTCTCTATATTCAGGAAGGACAGAGATATGATTATAGCCAAAGAATCCATCAATCATATACATCCTAGATGAACTAGTCACTTTTTGCAAAATGTGCTCCATCTTTGGCAAGGGGTGGTTTTTTTTTTTGGAGCTCTTGTTTAAATTTCTGAAATCAACACATAACCTGATTTCCCCATTTTTCTTCCTCAAAGGCACCAAGTTAGCCACCCATTCTGAATATCTCAAAGGAATGATGACCTGGGCATACAACAACTTTTTCACTTCCTTTTCCATAATAGGAAGCAACATGGGATTTATTTGTCTAAGCTTCTGCCTAAAAGGCTTGGTATCCTCTTTCAAATGGATCTTATGTTCAATGATGTTTGTGTAATATGTTCTTAAATATTTGCATTTCTAGGAAAACACATCAAAAAACTCTTTTAAAAGATTGACATATTCAACCCTTTGTTCCTTTGAGAAATTTCTAGACAATTTAACATACTTTGGATCCTCTTATGTTCCTAAATTTCATTCGGTCACATCATCATTTTCAGTTGAACCTTTAATATTTACAGCCACATCATTCCTATCCAAAAACCTCTCCAAAGGGACAAGTCCTTTTGGAATATGGTCACTGGGCAACTGAACAATATGATGGTCAACAATTTTATTTAGAAAAATATCAGTATAAGGCCTTTTTCAACATCATGATCTTGATCAATATGTAAGGCATAAAACTCATCCACGGTCTCAAGAAATATTTTTATCTCAAGATCATCCTCAAAAACCTTCCAATGTTTGACATTGTCAGGTATAGAGGGTCTATACTTCACTTCCACATCATACTTGAGTTTAGGGGGCAAAGGAATTATGAAATTACTTGTTGAAACAACCAAGGAATTTGCGATAGTGTTCTCCTCTCTTGGAACAAATGAGATATTAAAATCTAGGAAGAAACTATCAAAAAGATCCCTGACTTTATTTATGTAGGTCCTCAACCTGGGGTGTTTATCTTGATACAGATTTTTGACTTGATGAACAATTAAGTTAGCATCTCCAAAAATTGTTAGCTCTTCAATCTTCATGTCTTTAGTAGCCCTCAAACCCAAAACAAGAGCCTCATATTCTGCCACATAATTTTTTGTTTCAAATTCAAGATTGAAGGAAAAAGATATGATCTCTTGGGTAGGAGAAATAAAGACTACCCCAGCACCAACACTCTCCCTAGAAGAGACTCCACAACAAAACATATTCCAAATAGAGGTATTGGGAGGAGGATCTTTTCTAGAGGTAATAGGTTGCTTTTTTATTTTAATAAGTGTTTGAGGAGCGTCAGTGAGTTGTAACACACTGGTTCCTAGATTAGTATCAACTGCAAAAATAGGGTGGTTGGTAGGATTTTCTTCATCACTGATGATATAGGCTAATTGTACCTCCCTATAAAGACTTCTATGTTCACCCCCAAACACAGGAATGGTGGCATACGAAAGATCCATCTGCAAAGTTCCCCCTAGTATTTTGATCCAAGATCCAGAAAATAGCATCCCAAACTTAGGGGGGACATCAACCACCACAATATCCATGACCACACTTTTCATTGGCAATTGAAATAAGGAAACAACCAGGTCTTTAATAACCCCAAGACACTTCACTTTCCTGGAATCAAATTGTTGGATTACTGAGAGGGGGGGTGAATCAGTAATAGCGTAATTATAATCCTTTTTCTTCAAATGTTATATCATTGTAGAATTATTATCCAATAATGCGCAGTAAGAAATAAACAATCACACACATACACAATACACCAGTGTTTTACATGGAAACCCAAATCGGGAGAAAACCATAGAATACTTTTTCTTATATGTCTTGAAGAATTACATTCATTGGAAGCACCAACTTCCTTTTTTTTCCAGCTGCAACTGGAAGGAGGCTCCAACCCCCTAGTTTCTCAGGCTAAAACCTAAGGGAATCTCCAACTCCCCAATTCTCTGGCTACAACCAAAAGGAAGCTACAACCCCCAATGCTCTCCGGCTACAACCGGAAGGTGGCTACAACCACTTGTCCTTGCCCCGTCCTGCCACCCTGAAGTAGAAGTAGAATGATGGAACCACTGTCACACTATCACTGTGAGATATACTGCTGTAAACCTGTACCAATAAATTTGAACCATGCATCAACCATGCATCAATCTGTACCTCAACCTGTAATCAACCTGTACCATAAACAAGTGCATCAACCATGCACCAACCTATAATCAACCTGTACAATAAAAAAGTGCATCCAACCATGTACCAAAAATGTGTCAACTACTCATCAATATGTACCAACATCATCAACTATACACCTCATGTATGTGTGCCAACTCATCAACTACTTGTCTCAACCATGTACTCAACATGTACCACAACCAAAATCCCTCATCAATTTCATCATCCAAATC